>JAKCPI010020024.1:0-15456 GCA_023213315.1 Euborellia annulipes | reverse complement strand
TACAATTTTTAGACTTTTCGACATCTTTGGATATTTAGCCCTTAGATTTAAATGATATTTTATGTTAATATTAATCACGATAGATTAATAGGCCTATTGATATTTTATAATAGGATAGATTAATAGGCCTATTGATATTTTATAATAGGCCTATTAATCTATCGTGATTAATGTTATAAAATATCATTTAAATACACATTATCCAGACATTTTAAATTTTAAGGAAAGATATAGAAAATAAGCTGTTTTCTACTAATCAAGCACAGAGTACTTTATATTATCTGTTTCAAAAATAAGGAAATCCTTGTTAGGTTAGAGTTCAATTTCTCTCTCTTTCGAGAAATAAAATAGAGCACTTAACTAATGGTTTTAGGGGTCTTATTTTTGATCAGTTCATTATTCATTTCTTGAGTAAGAGAAGAGCACTTTTTTCTCTTGTCTAAGGTGAGAGAAATTGTACTCTAATCTAACAAGTGTTTCCTTATTGGTGAAACAGATAATATTCTTTTATTATGTAAGTTTGTGCATCCCGTAGATAAGAGCCAGT
This sequence comes from Euborellia annulipes, assembly GCA_023213315.1. Taxonomy (NCBI): domain Eukaryota; kingdom Metazoa; phylum Arthropoda; class Insecta; order Dermaptera; family Anisolabididae; genus Euborellia; species Euborellia annulipes. Next base: position 14,909 of record JAKCPI010020024.1, on the reverse strand, counting down.
ACAGAGTAACTTCAACTTAAGCCATTATCATTTATATAGATATAGTTAAGAGTAAGTTAAAAAAATAATAAATCAAATGTCAGAAAAGAAAAGTGATTTGTCAGTAATGCTTATAATTTATGACGAATGATTGTCTACTTACAAGTGAGGATTAAGATTTATCATAACTTATCATAACAAGCAGCAGTTAGGAGTGAGTAAAGAGAGGAAGAGGTGGCAAAGCAAGTCAATTAATATTAATTAAATCGACTTGGTAAAATGTTTATTAATTGTAAAATGACGACCCACCTCCCGGCGGACTGACGAGTGATTTCACTCACTCAGGCTCTTCTTATTCCCTCCTCTTATAATCAAATCACTTGCCGTCTGAATCGTTTAATTAATTCCCGACGACGAACGAAATCATAAAATTATCCGAGACGAATCGTTAGCGAATTAAATTTTCACTTTTGCCACCCTGTTTGACATTTTAAAATCAATGATATGTTTGTGTCTAAATCATTCACCTCCAGGGTTAAATAATTTTTTTTTTTTTTTTGTTTGTTTTTTAATCAAAAAACAAATTCTATTCAATGAACGATTATTTTTATTTGATCAATTTTTTAATTTATTGTATACTCAATTGAACAAAGCTCTTTTTAAATGTTTCTGTATAATTAACATGTGTAATAATAAAAATCATTGACAGATTATAAAATAATTTTTTTAATGTTCTGTACCGCATGATTTAATATTATTATTTTAAATTCTAGAAAGATGTTAAATTAATAAAAAAAGATTCATTGCCATCTAGGCCAGTCTACATGTCAATACTCCAATATTGAGAATCTGTATATATACATACATATTTCTAGGTATTTTTTATCTTGACACTTTAAAGCTGAACATACACCAATTGAGCCAAAACGTTTTTGCTAAAACTATTTTTTCAATGCTTTTCTATGGGTCAATGCACACCGAAGAGACAAAACACAATTGGACATGATTCAACATCATTGAACAAAATGTTTTGCCATTGAGCGTTTTGCTCGATCGGTGTGCGTTGGCATTGAGCAAAACATTTTGCTCTTGGACAAAACATTTTGTTCGAAAACGTTTTTGCTCAATCGGTATGAATTGGATGCACTGACTTAAGCTGTACGCACACCAATTGAGCAAAACATTTTGCTCTTGGACAAAACGTTTTGCTCAATTGGTGTGGGTTCAGCCTAAGTCAGTGTTTTCCAAACTGTCTAAGGGGAGGCGCGAGTATTAGCCACAGTGAGCAATTTTCCAAATTATTGCTAAAGTTTTATAAATAAAATAATAAATAAGAATAAATAAAAGAAATATTTTTATCCAGTTTGAAGGGAAAGTGATGTAGGTTTTAGGTGAAACAATTTTATAAATCTTCTTCTCGGCTTGTCCCACGATGCGGGGTCGGCGGACCTCACTCTTTCCCTCCAACGTAGGTTTGGAAACCAGTGCTTTAAGTTAACAAATTTTGTCCAAAGAATTGAATTTGTTATATTTTTTTACAAAAATAATTTTTTTTTTGGAATGGGTGATTAAGATCAGAAGACCTATAATGACCAGTGGTCACATGCATTCAGGAAGAATATAGTTTAAAAAAAAAATAAAAATAAAGGAGAAGCATTAAAGGGGAACTCAACTGAGGGTACTGAGAAGATGTCTGTCAAAAATAATGTTCAAAAAAATAATAATGATCATTGAGAATAAATGATTTTTTTTTTAGAGTTTATTCAGACTTTTCTTTTTAAACATTTCAAATTAATCTATTTCTCTATGTAGCCTACTGTACACGTCTATGGCGTTAAATTCAATCCATCATTTTCAATTCTGATTGAAAAATTCTACGAATAAAATGAATAAAAATGAAAACAATAATAAATAAAAGAAAAAAGGTGACATGAGTGTCACCTTTTAATTGAATTATTATATTTTTTTTTTATCCTGGAATTAAAACTTAGTCAGAGTACAACGCGCGTATAATGGATTTTATTAAGATTTACTCTTTTTGGTGAACTAAATAAATTTAGTATAAATCAATAATCACTCCTAAAGTTATGGTCCTGTCATTTATTTTATATTTTAAGCCTGGCTTAAATATTAAAAATTAGGCAAGAATTATAAATCCCCTTCTTTTTTCTTCCCATTAATATTATTTTTGGAACTATACAAGCAAGCAGGGGATGGTCCCTAGGAAGCATTTTACTAAAAAAATCTGGTGTGACTGGCGCATAGCACACAACTTTCTCTTACCTTCGGTAATCGAAAGTTGTGTTCTGTGCTTGTCACACCAGATATTTTGTGTCGACATATATTTAGTTCCCGACAGTACGGAACATTTGAATTCAGATGTAAAATTTATAAGTATGGGAAAATATTTATATTTTGTTACCATGGCAACCATTTCTCCTATCTTCCCTATGAAATACAAGAGTAAAGTGGTCTTCAGAAGATTTCAATTGCAAAATGAGAATATACATTTGAAAGAGGATCTAAAAAATAATTGATGAATTGATTCATTTTTGAATTAAAAAAAAATCGTTGGAGCAAATTTTGAGAAAATCGAAAAAAACTGAAAAAGTACATCAGTAAAGTACTAGTACTCTTTGGCCGATTTTGATTAAAAGCTTATTTTTCCGGTCCAGGGGGGGTGTTTAACTTAAATATAAAATTTCAGCCTCATAGCTCAATTCCTTCATGCTTAAAATTGAACACACGCCCACCCACCCACACCCACACAGACACACCATGTCGCGAAAACCACTTTTTTGGACTCAGGGGACCTCAAAACGTGAAGATCCATCAAAATCTCGACATCGAATTTTTGACATGAATCCAATACTTTCTCTCTCTATATATATATATTACATATATACATAGGTAAGAGAAAGTAAAGTCTAAGTTGATTAGCCTTGAAATTAAAGGAGTTTAACTTTTAATCTTATCGTTAAGATAAATTCACTTAATGCTAAAAAATTTTATATAGTATATATTAGGGTAGTCCTCATTTTGGACTTTTTCGAATTTTTTCGACGCTAGTCCTAAATTGGTTCCAAATATATAAAAACAAAAATTCCTGCCAAATTTTAGCTCTTAATATTAATATTAAGCCGTCCCCCATGGCAGCCAAAGTTTTAAATGGACAAGTTCTTTTGTGTCTTGAAAATTTTGTAACTTATCAACGGAACAATTGCTTGATAAGATCATAACATATTCTTCTAGGAGATTTACACACTCTACAAAAAGGTTTCTAATGATTACTCTACTGGTTCAAAAGTTATTCGAGGTAGTAGCGTAACGTTTTTTAGCTGGGCCCCCCCGCAAACCTTTATTTCGAGCCCCATTATTAGACCATACAAAAAATATTTTAAAATACCGTATATCCCTGAACCCTGAGGGCCCGGGCCCTCTCAAAGAGAAATTTTCATTAAATTTTTTACCGTTTTTATCGGAGTACTGAGGGCCTCGAGCCCTCTCAAAGAGAAATTTTCATTATTTTTTTCCCGTTTTTATCGGATCCCTGAGGGCCCCGGGCCCCTGAAAGAGAAATTTTCATTGTTTTTTTTTTATCTAAATTTTTCCGTTTTTATCGGAGTCCTGAGGAGATACAGTTTTTAGTCCGGCCCGGCCCGTGGGCCCCCCCAAGGTCCGGGGCCCCCCCGGCATCGCGGGGTCTGCGGGGGCGTACGTTACGCCACTGATTCGAGGTCAAAGTTGAAGTTATAGACGATTTCATTTCAACTTTGACCTTTTGAACCAGTAGAGTAATCCAAAATCATTGGAGACCTTTTTTGTAGGGCGTTAAATTTCCTGTAAGAATGTTATAATCTTACCATACCATCGATGAGTTACGAAATTTTAAAGAACCAAAAGAACTTTTACCATGTTATTTCCATTTAAAATTTTGGCTGCCATGGGGAACTGCTTAATATTAATATTAAGAGCTGAAATTTGGCAGGATGTTTTTTTAATATATTCTATATATATTTAGAAACTATTTAGGATTAGCGTCTAAAAAAATTCGAAAAAGTCCAAAACAAGAACCACCCTAGTACATATACGTACAAATCCAAGTTCACTTATAAAGTGTCAGCCACATCATGATATGAAATTAGCATTAATAAAAAATAACTTTAATAAATCTATTTCTGATCCAAATAATTTGTATATTTTAATTATTAGCGAAGCGTTAAAAATAGATTCTAAATCATTGGGGATATCTAATCAATTTTTATTAACATATTTTATAATTTCCTTTAATAGTTAAGTTCAACAAAAATTCAGACGTTAGGGAATAATATTTACTCAATTATTATAATGAGCTTTACTTTTACTTATTATATTACTATATTACACCTAATAGTAGAGTTATAAATAGAAATGAAAGATGTTAAAAAATATTCATGCTGATTTAAAAATAGTTTATAATGTTTATTTTAATATCTGAATCGTAATCCATTTTTTTCTAGCAATTAAGATATTAGATATTATATTAAAAAAAGGGAAACTATATATCCTTGACCAACTCACCCTAGTATAGGAATATAGGTCATGATATAATAAATATTGGATTATAGTTTTTAGTAAAGTAAATCTATCCAATTATTCTGACGAAAGAAGGTATAAGAAAGGGAGAAATGAACTGAAGTAGAGGAGTAAATATAAAAAATTAATTCAAAAAATCTGGTGTGACTGGCGCACAGCACACAACTTTCTCTTACCTTCGGTAATCGAAAGTTGTGTACTGTGCTTGTCACACCAGATTTTTTGTGTCGACATGTATTTAGTTCCCGGCAGTAGGGATATTTGAATTCAGATGTAAAATTTATAAGTATAGGAAAATATTTATAATTCGTTACCATGGCAACCATTTCTCCTATCTTTCCTATGAAGCACAAGAGTAAAGTGTGCTTCAAACAATTTTGAGGGCAAAACGAGAATATACAGTTGAAAGAGCATCTAAAAAATAATTGATTTTTGAATTTTAATCAAAATCGTTAGAGCGAATTTTGAGAAAATCGAAAAAAACTGAAAAAGTACATCAGTAAAGTACTAGTACTCTTTGGCCGATTTTGATTAAAAGCTTATTTTTCCGGTCCCGGGGGGTGTTTAACTTATATATAAAATTTCAGCCTCATAGCTCAATTCCTTCATGCTTAAAAGTGAACACAGACACACACACACACCCCACCCACACACCCACCCACCCACAGACAGACCATGTCGCGAAAACCACTTTTTTGGATTCAGGGGACCTCAAAACGTGAAGATCCATCAAAATCTCGACATCGAATTTTTGACATGAAACCAATACTTTCTCTCTATATATATATTACATATATACATAGGTAAGAGAAAGTAAAAAGTTGATGAATAATCCTGAACTACCTCTGATTTTCTCTGAAATTTCTTAGGGACTTTCAGAAAAAAGTTATCGACAATCGTGGAAAATATTTAGTTGATTAAAAAATTTTTAAAGAAACAATTCTTTATTTCTTTTTAGCATTCTTACATTAATAATAATACCATTTCATATTTATTTATTTTTTCAATAAATAACCTAGATATACAGTATATCAAAAATTTTAAATTAAATATTCTGCATTTACTGAGCTTATTTAAGAATCCCAGGCCAAAAAGATAGGCCCTGAAGGCTTTACTCTCGATAGCCATGATTATATCCATTCAAAATTCTGATAGCGAAATGATGAGGCTATATAGAATAATCACCATTATTACTCCAAAAGCATGAAAGTACTAAAGTGAATATGACATCCAACATTAAAAAAATTTGTAGTGGTTTTTTCCATATTTTCATATGGTATATAATATACTGTAGTATCAAAAATAAATGAGTACTCTCTATAGAGTTAAACTTAAACCAAGAGCGGATACAAGGGGGGGAGGTAAAGGGAGTAATTACCCCCTCCGAGATTTGAAAAAAATACTTTTTTCGAAAAAAATTTATTTTTAATGTAAAATTTTAATAATTAATACTTTAAAATTTGATTTGTATTTATATTATGGCAAACAAGTACAGAATGTGCCTTTAAATTACCGAAATTAAGAAAAAAATGTGTGCTGTGCGGCCAGTCACTCCAGATTACCCCCCCCCCCCGAGAAACACCTCTGGATCCGCCCTTGACTTAAACCCATTAGGAATTAATTAAAGGCATTAATTAATTAGATGTAGAATTTTTTATTAATAGAAGAATTTAAAAGGTTCGGTCAAAAAATGATATGGGTCTATTTATACAGATTTTTTTTTTTGTTTAAGGTCTTTTTCGACATCTATGCCCATCCTTATTTATTTCAAATGATTAGTAGCCAATTCAATTGGAATAAATTTTTCTTGCTTGGGTCGGTAAGCTAACCCAGAACCCTTTAAGAGCACCTTAACCATTTTGTTTAAAAATCATTCCGATAAAAATTACATAATACCTACCATAGGGGAAGTTTAATATTATATAATAAAAAATATTAGATCAGGTAAACACTCCCCTCAGGCTGGACCTCAATCAAATCCTCATTTAAAGCAACTAAATTTACACATCAAGTTTGATATCAATATCTTTATTAGTTAATAACATATCGAGATTGCCAAATCCGAATAAAATTTAATGATAGACCTTATATGAATTTATAGAATATATAACTACACGAATTATTATACTTTATCTTTATACGGGTACATAAAGATTCCTTAAAATTTTATATCAGCATAAAGATAGGAATCTTTATTCACTATGTTAAAGATTAAGAATGGAGAAATTATCTATTTTTAAATGATAACCGCAAATTAAAATTTTCATTTGATCTACTCGTAAATAAAAAAAATAAAGGGTCGGACTAAGCCGAGCGCACAACTTTGCCCACCCATTATTCAAAGAAATAACGCAACGCGTTTGTTTATTTGTTTTGATTTTGCTCTGTTGCTATGCACAATTTTCGAATTTAAATGATTTTTTAACAAGTTTAAGGCAAATTAGGATACAAATATTATATATCATTTTACTCGGGAGAAAGTCTAGTTTCTGAATATATAAAAAGAAATTATAGGTTATGTAAGAAAAAAATATTGGGTCCCCCCTCTAGAGCGCCCCCTAATGGTCCAATGTTTACCAAAAGCTTTTCAGTTCTTGACATTTATCTCTAGTTTATGTGTGCAAAATTTCAAAACAATTAGGTGAATAGTTTTTGAGTTTTCGTTGACGAAAAATATTACCACAGACAGACACACAGACATCATTCCAAAAACTTCTTAAATGGATTCAGGCAGGGCCGGTGCAAGCTATTCTGCCGCCCTAGGCAAGATATATTTTTTTGCCCCCCCCCCCCAAAAAAAAACTTTAAAAATTTAATTTGCCGCCCCCTCCTTAAAATTTTCTCCAATCTCAAAAATTTTTCTGCGAAATTTTTTTTTTTTTTGCGGAACCAAAATTTTTTCCCGTGTGCCGGCCGCGGAACATTTTCTCTTGCGCGGAATCAAAATTTTTTCCAGTCCGAAAAAAATTTTTACCTTTTTTTTAGAGACGCTAAATTTTTGCCGCCCCCGGGACCGAAATTTTTTTCCGTGTGCCGCCCGCGGAACCAAATTTTTTTTCGAGTGCCGCTTGCGGAACCAAAATTTTTTTTTATTTTTCCCTTTTTGCCGCCCTCTCCAGGTTGCCGCCCCTAGGCGGCCGCCTAGTTTGCCTAGTGGACGCGCCGCCACTGGATTCAGGGGACCTCAAAACGCATTTTGGCAGCTTCAGAAAAATTTCGATTTTTTTACGATTACATTAACTTTCCCTGCTCAACCTACGGTTGATGGGCAAAGTTAAAAAGTTCACACAACAAAGACAGAGGAATAATTGAAAAAAAAAAAAAAAATTGGAATAAGGGAGGTCTAAAACGTCGGGGGTCTTTAAAATCTCGATTTTTTTGATGATTACAATATTTTTTTCAATAATAAGATTATAATTACCAATAAGTCGTCTCTAGGTCGTATCAATCCCGAATCATGAAATAAGACAAAGAAATAAAATAAATAACTATGTATGTTTGTATGTTTACATTTAATAAGAGATTTCATAATTAACAATATATATATTCTAAGTAACGTTATTTGAATAAATTTCCAATTTGCAAATGAGATTTGAAATGTATTACATAGATGCGATTATAATAGGTATATTATATAGTATGTATTGTAATTTAATTAATTTTTTAAATCTATAAATTATTAAATATGTTAACATAAAATAAATTCTATAATTAATTATATAATTAGGGTAGGATAAACAAAGTTTATGTGTGTATATTATGGTGTTTCATTTGAAACGAATTTTTTTTTTCGCGGACACACTGAAATATCGTTATAAGACTCGAAAAAAAATTCCCAGCCCTTAATTTTAGTTTTAATTACTTCGTCTCGATCGTTATTCCCATTTAAATGACATCATTGTTGTTTTTTTTAATTGTTATAATAGCTCACAAGATATATTCAGTATAATGTATTTAAGAAATAATACAATAAAAGTTGAAATTTAATGAATACGCACGGGAGCTAAATATTTTTTTGTAGAAAATCTAATTTCCTGTAAGTTTTTTTTTTTTTTTGATTTTTTAATGTATCTTCAGCCGTTTTGTAAATAACAAAGAAAATATTGGTGTGATACTTTGATATTGTTCTACGATTGTATTGTTATTTTTACTTTCTCATACCTATGTATATATGTATTAGAAAGTATTGGATTCATGTCAAAAATTCGATGTCGAGATTTTGATGGATCTTCACGTTTTGAGGTCCCCTGAATCCAAAAAAGTGGTTTTCGCGACATGGTCTGTCTGTCTGTGTGTGTGTTTAATTTTAAGCATGAAGGAATTGAGCTAGGAGGTTGAAATTTTATATTTAAGTTAAACACCCCCGGGACCGGAAAAATAAACTTTTAATCAAAATCGGCCAAAGAGTACTAGTACTTTACTGATGTACTTTTTCAGTTTTTTTCGATTTTCTCAAAATTCGCTCTAACGATTTTGATTAAAATTCAAAAATCAATTATTTTTTAAATGCTCTTTCAAATGTATATTCTCGTTTTGCCCTCAAAATTGTTTGAAGCACACTTTACTCTTGTGCTTCATAGGAAAGATAAGAGAAATGGTTGCCATGGTAACAAAATATAAATATTTTCCCATTAAGTAGCAATACTAGCTGAACATTTTAAAGGGTGTCTAATACATCACATCTAATAATTTTGCGTATTTTCCGTTTATTTGTAGAATATTTCGATCCCAGTGGGATGGAATCACCCTCAATACAAGCAACAGATGTTTTGCAAATCGTCATTTTCTCTCATCCAATATGACAAAGCAATTAAGTATCCCATGAATTCAATTTTCCTTACGGCCATCTACAATCAATTAATTATATTTTAATATGTGAATCTAATTTAAGGATTTTGAATTAATAAAAAATAACTTCCTCTTTAGATTAGATAAAAAGTTTAGTTGCAAATTTCTTTTTTTTAATATGGAATGTCAATCATTTGTAATAATAAACAAATCAATATTAAATTCCGGTAAAATCTACTCTTGAAAAAGATTGAAATCAATTTCTTCTTTAAGAAAACCTTCCAAATTGAAATAAGTTTATATTTTCCATAAAAGCGAAATTTATTGTAAGTGATTTTTACTAAGCTTATTTTTTTTTTCTCAGCGAGATGGCTGAAAAGGTTACTTTAAGCAAAGGACATAAAATCCTCGATGTTTTTGAAAGAAAACAAGGAGAGAGACGGGAATGAAAAAAAACCGAGAAAGAAAGAAGAAAAAATAAAAACTATAAAAGCCGACAGGATCTTTTTTTAAATGGCGATTAGAGTTTCTTTCATGAGTAAAAACGACCACAAAATCACATTTCGCATTGGGAATTTTATTATTGCTATCTCTACTCTAAAAGCATTTTCAACACGCCCACATAATTCGAGGTGAGATCATTTCTCTGAAATAAAACAGTCCAGAAATTAAGAAATTAGTATTTTTTTTTTTTTATTTAATTTAATTTTGTGTTAAGCTGTGTTTCATTCTGGTGCTCAGATCGTGAGACCAAGTGGAAAAAGAAGAAGAAGAATTACTCTGATTATTATTCTTGTATGTGCCAAAGCATCTTATTCCCACTAAATGAGACATATCATATAATATTTTGAAGTTTTGAAGAGCCATTATTACTTTATAAACGTTCAAAGAAAAAGGGAAGTAAGATAAATTTATTGGATTCAGAAAAATAATATCAAAAATTTTAAAAATTTATCTATTTACAAATAATCGATTATTATATTATTAAAATATTTTTAATTAATTATAGTATTATTAATATATAAGTGTTTTTCAATATTACTTTTTTATAATTTATATTCTATTATCTTAGCTCTATCCTGCGGGGTCGGCACTTTTATTTTTATTGAGCCCGAAAGAAAAAGCAAGTAGGCTCGTCTCAAGGGATGTATGATGGGAGAAAAGTAAAAAGCCTGGCATAAAGGGCCGAGATGTTATAAATAGAGATGTCAATATTGATAACCTCAAAAGCGTGGGGGTCGGTTCTGATTTAAGGCAGTCCGATAAATATTTATTTATATTTTGGACCGATATAACTCAATCTTAATGTGATCAACGATATTGTATCTTCGATCTCGGATGATAAAAAATTGTTTAAAAATTTTTTTGAATTCATAAAATAACCTGAAAACCTGAAATAAATTAATTTAATCCGTGGTAAGGTATTCATTATTTTTATTTTTAGACGTTAATTTCCTTTAAAATATCTGATTTGAGTGGAATTAGAAAGGGGAGCCGATATAAAATTCCGCCTTCAAATTCAGATTGCATATACTGAATATACCGTATATTACATCATATATTTTAAAATGCAGATAATCGAGCACCGGTATCTATGATAGTTTTATTATTTGATATCAACAAATATTAACTTTGAAAATTTATTTCTAATGTTAACGATTCTAGTCAATTATCATCAAAAGATTTCGCGATTTATTCATCTTAAATAAATACAAAATGAAATAATAAAGTAAATATACAGTAATTTAATGAATATGTTAATTTATTCTCTAGACTATATTCATAATAAAGCAAACAATTTTATTTACCTCTTTTAAAATGACTAATAAGAGAATGATCATAATTTTAAGATAGGATATGAAGAGATATTTTTTATTCTAAATGAAAACCAATAAAAAAAATTTGTTTGGGAATATATTCTTTACTGTTTTGTATGAAAATAAGATTAATCATAAACGTGGCTTTATTATCAAATCACGTAACGTAAATGAATCGGAAAAATAAAAGAGAGACATATATTAAATCATCTATTAATATTCAAACCTTTACACTATTATATTTTACATATTTTTTGAACCAGGGATCTCCAGCCTATTTGGGACCTTAATGTTGTTCATATCTGATTGTTTTGAAGGAAAATGAAATTAAAATTGCCAGCCTTTGAATTACATCAAATGATTTTATGCATAGGTAGGCCTACATAAATAAATTCAGACAATTTCACCATATTTATTATTTATCTTATGAATTAGAAAAATAAATATAGTATTTGTGGGTCGTCAAACTCAAAAAACCAGATAATTAAATACAATTTAAAACATTAAAAAATTGAAAAAATTTAAAAATGATACAACTTTACTGAAACAAGTAACTACATTAGTTTGATTGAAATTTTTAAAAATTAGAAATAGAAAAATACGTTTTGATATATCAAAATTAGTTAGAATATACGTATACCCGTATTTTCTTTTTCTAATTTTTAAAAATTTCAATCAAACAATGTAGTTACTTGTTTCAGTAAAAGTGTATCATTTAAATTTTTCAATTTTTTAATGTTTTAAATTGTATTTAATTATCTGGTTTTTTAGTTTGACGACCCTCTAAGCCTGTATTTATTTTTCACAATTCATAAGATAAATAATAAATATGGTGAAATTATCTGAATTTATTATGTAGGCCTATGCATAAAATCATTTGATGCTGGTCAAAAAAGGCTTGGCAATTTTAACTTCATTTTCAGTAATCGGATATATTCCGATTAGGTCCCGGCAGGAGTCCTGGTTCCAAAAAATATGTAAAATATAATAGTGTAAGGTTTGAGATATTAATAGATGATTTAATATGTCTCTCTTTATTTTTCCGATTTACGTTACGTGTTGATAATAAAGCCGCGTTTATGATTAATCTTATTTTCATACAAAAATTTGGTAAAAAGTATTCCCAAACAAATTTTTATTGGTTTTTTCATTTAGAATAAAAAAATATCTCTTCATATATATATCTTAAATTATGATCAATTCTCTTTAAAAAATTGCTTTATATTCGTACTGTATATTTATTTCATTTTGTATTTAGCAGATGATTCAATTCGCAGAATCGATGATAGTAGAATCATTAACATTAGAAATAAATTTTCAAAGTTATTTGATATCAAATAATAAAACTAGATACCGGGTGCTCGTGCATTTTAAAATATATGATGTAATACTACATTTATATTCAATATGTAATCTGGTGAAGGCAGGTACATTCCACTCAAACTCGAATATTTTAAAGGAAATTAACGTCTAAAAAATAAAAATAGTGAATTGCTTACCACGGATTAATCAGGTTTTCGGAGTTATTTATAATTCAAAAAATTTGCAAACAATTATCATCAGATCGAAATAAGTTGATGCATTAGGTGAGTTATATCGGTAAATATAAATAAATATTTATCGGACTGCCTTAAATCAGAACCGACTACCTTTTTTGAAGGTTATCAATATTGACATCTCAGGCTTCCCATCATACGAAGTTGAGCTTATACTTTGCTTCGAACTCAATAAAAATAAAGTGCCGACCCCCCCGAAATAGAAACTAAGATAATAGAATATAAATTATAAAAAAGTAGAGAAAAACTTATATATTAATGCAACCACTATGATGGTAAGTATTTTAATAATATAATAATCGATTATTTGTAAATAGATAAATTTTTAGGTACGATATGTACTGCAGATCCAATAAATTTAGACGTTTATAAAGCTGTGTCTTCAAAGCAATGTACGCCGATACATGTCTCGCAGATAAGACGTACCGGAATGTGAGTACTATTTGTTTTTTCCCGCTGGTCTCACGATCTGAACATAAGAATGAAAAACGCAGCAACTTACAAAAATTAAATTAAATAAAAAAATATAATTTCTTAAATACTCGGATCTCACCTCGAATTATGTGGACGTGTTGAAAAAATGCTTTAGAAAGTAAATAGCAATAACTAAAACTACGTCAAAAATCATAATTTGTGGTCGTTTTCATGAGTAATCGCCATTTAAAAGTCCTGTCGGCTTTTATAGTTTTTATTTTTTTCTTCTTCTTTCTCGGTTTTTTCATTTAGAAATCTCTCTCCTTGTTTTCTTTTTCAAAACATCGAGTTTTTATGTCCTTTAAGTGGCCTTTTCAGCCATCTCGCTGAAATAAGCTAATTAAATCACTTTGCCTTTCGCTTTTTTTGGAAAATAAACTATTTCAATTTGGAAAGATTTGAAGTGGTTTCAATCTTAAAGGTAGATTTTACCGGAATTTAATGTTGATTTGTTTTTATTATTACAAATGATTGACGTTCCATGACCAAAAATCTGGTGTGACTGGCGCACAGCACACAACTTTCTCTTACCTTCGGTAATCGAAAGTTGTGCACTGTGCTTGTCACACCAGATTTTCGTGTCGACATGTGTTAGTTTCCGAAAATGATCCTGCGATATATATAGAATTCAAATCATATAACAATAGAATCTTATATAAATAAATAAATAACAGCAAATCGAGTTAAGAATTAAGTATTTTTTATATTATTTTTTTAATTTAACATTCAATTGTGTTGCTTCTGTTTCTTTTCTGGATTGGGATACACCTCTACAATCCTCCTTTTATATCCAGGGAGATCCAATATTTATTAAGCTCAAATTTTTTTAACACTTCACTACTTTTCACACCTCAACTTTTCTTTGAATTTCAAGTTGTTTATTCTAACACCCATTTAGCCCCTTCGTCTATCGCTTTATACTCTCACTAATTTTTCCCCATTTTTTTAACACTATATCATTTTTTAACAATCCTATATTTTTTTTTAAATTTTTAAACACTCCTGGATTAAATTAAATTACAAATCATATTTTAGTTCAATAATAAAAATTTTCATTTTTCCTATTTTTTAATTAATAATTTACATTTTTTGTAATTTTCTTTCTTTTTTTCTATTTTTTTTTTAACAAACAGAATTATTTATAACCTATTTTTTACATTTTATTTATTTAATGTTTTATTAAATCTTCCTATCATCTTTTTTATCAGACCCTCAAGCCCAACTTGCCTATTAGTTTGCATTTTCATATAATGCTCTTTTGAAAATCACATCTTCTTCTACTTCTTCTTCCCTGTCTTCTTCCTCTTCTCCGAGAAAACGAAGAATGTCCATGTCCATGTCCATCATGTTTTTTCAATTTATATCTTCAACTTGCTAATTTGACCCGTGTTAACAATCATTTCACTTGTAGAACTCAGGAATATTTTTTTTGTTTTATAAAATGAAAAAAATAAAATAAAAATATTAATAACAGAATTTTGTAATGACAAATTGGTTTTTACTTTTTATTTATTTTTGACAACTTTTCTATATTTGAATTTTCTTTCAATGGAAAATTATTAAGATCCTACCAGTTATGCCTATAGCTACCAACCAATTGTCTCCCATTATTTTAGTATTTACCATATTAAAGCTTGAAAGTATTTTTTATATTCAAAAATTATTTTTTTCAATCATTATTTAAAAAAATTTTTATTATATTATATAAAATTTTGCATTT
>JAKCPI010020023.1:0-14351 GCA_023213315.1 Euborellia annulipes | reverse complement strand
TCTTTCCTATGAAAAACAAGAGTAAAGTGGTCTTCAGAAGATTTCAATCGCAAAATGAGAATATACATTTTAAAGAGCATCTAAAAAATAATTGATTTTTGAATTTTAATCAAAATCGTTGGAGCGAATTTAGAGAAAATCGAAAAAAACTGAAAAAGTGCATCAGTAAAGTACTAGTAGCCTACTGTTAGCCGATTTTGTTCAAAAGCTTCGTGTCACGTCCCATGGGGGTGCCTAACTTAAATATAAAATTTCAACCTCCTAGCTCTTTTCATTCTTGAGATATTTTGTTCACAGACACACGGACACACAGACAGACAGACAGCCCATGTCACGAAAACTACTTTTTTGGATTGAGGGGACCTCAAAAAGTGTATATCCGTCAAAATCTCGACATCGAATTTTTGACATGAATCCAATACTTTCTCTCTTTATATATTTCATATCTAGGGTAAGAGAAAATAATAATCAAAAATCCTATCTTACTATGGGCATTCGACCTAAAAGGAAGAATCAGAAAATTAAATTAATTTTTTTTTTTTGCAAAAATTGTTCTTTAGATTGACGAATTCTTTAAATTAATTTAACTCTTGTTTCAAATACCAACTTTTATTTCGTTTTGTTAAAAAGCAACAAATGAAAACACCTTGAGATATTCCTAAATTTATGCTAATTTTATAAGCCATATCTCACACTTAAAAAGTTAAAAAAAGGATATAGCCTATTCTTTATCTCTATTAGATAAGTCAACCAACAATTATAAGCAACTAAAAGAAATTTTACATTTTTTAACTGTAATTAAAATAAAGTTTATTAGAAAAATGTCTAATTATTTAAAAGTAAAGAGAACACTCCTAAGAAATAAATACAAAGAGATAAGCCTAATAATTATTAAAAATAGAAAATTTAAGCCTACATCCAACAATCAGATATAGGCTATATCACTCTCGAGCACATCAGGCACTTTTGTGGCCCCGGCTATATCAGAATGTACCGGCTGTACCAAATGAGTTTTGAGCTCTTTTCGGATATTTGAAGGGGTCGGCTATAGTGCTAACCCACAGGTCTGTACCCTGATATTGCCATTAGAGCAGTGGTTTCCAAACTTTATGTTACCACCCCTCCCTTAAAAATAATTAATCTTATGACGCCTCCCCCCCCCCCATTTTATAAAATAATACAAAAAAAAAAAAATTTTTAATTCTAAAAAATATAAATTTATATAAAAATGTTTTTTTTTTTAATTTATTCTTATTTATATTAAAACTAGCAATCATTTGGAAAATTGGTCCTGGGGGCTAATATTCGCGCCTCCCCTTAGACTAGTCCGCGCCTCCAAAGCCGAAATGTCAGCTGTTAAAATATATTTTTAAAGAAAAAATTCTGGCTTCGTTTTTTTAACTTTCATTCCTGAAGAAAAATATTTTTCTCAAATCTTATTTTCACGCCCTAGGGGGGAGGGGGGGCTAACTTAAATATAAAATTTCAACCTTCTAACTCAATTCCTCCATGCTTTAAATTGAACCCAAACAGACATACAGACAGACCATGTCGGGAAAACCACTTTTTTGGATTCAGGGGACCTTAAAACGTGTATATCCATCAAAGTCTCGACATCGAATTTTTGACATGAATCCACTACTTTCTCTCTATATATATGTATATTAATTAACATATACATATAGGTAAGAGAAAGTAAAAATTCAAATCCGAATTGAGATTAGTTCTATATACAAAAAGATGCGGTAACTCACCCCAGTAAAATTCTAAGTGGACTAATCATATCTTACTTTTCTACCTAATGAAAAAAATCCCTACAAAATTCTGCAAGGGATTCGATGGGTTCCTAAGTTACCCAGTGTTATTATTATCTATTTATGAGAGTTTCGAAATCTTCGAAAATTAATTCCGCCCCAGTAATAAGAAATTTTAGAATGACATTAAAATGTTTCTATCCTACTATACTATTTGCTAAATATAGAATATAAATTTTAACTCAAACGGAATGCACTTATTTTTTAGTAAAAGTATTAAAAAAAACATTAAATATCTTTATGCATTATAGGGGATGGGGGCATTAACCCCCCTGCTTAATGCCTTCATACTTCTCTCCCCTCCCCTTTCAACAGCTTATATTCTCCCTGTACCCTTAGTGAAATACAAAATATTTAATTTCATATTCAAAAGAATCGTTTTTCGCAGACAAATTATTTGTTTCTATCATTTTTTTTTTCAACGATAAAATGCATAATAATTACCTTTAATAAGACTCTCAAGAGGGTGTGCTGGTTGACGGTGAGGTCAGGGTGGGTTACACTATATTAATTATTCACTTTGATTCACTTAAAACACAACTGAAAAAGACACGAGGTCGGCGCCTGCCGCGCGGCAACGCACTCGACTCGACTGAACGAGAAATTCGTCTTTCTCTCTTTATAGGAATAAAAAAGATGAAAATAACAATTCCCTTTTTATTAAAAAAGAAAAAAAAAACCTTTTACTCTAATCTAACTATATTTAGAACTGGAAAATAATGTCAACAAGTGATTTGGAATATTCCAAGGCCTTTCTTAAATAATCAACCCTTCACCCCCTAATCAAATTAATAATCAACCCTATTTTTTTTAAATGTTTTCTATTTATTTGGCTTCGATTTAGCTAAAAAAAATTAAAAAAACATTTTTTTCAATTTTTCAACCCCTAATCCAATCTTTTTTTTTTTTTTTTTAAACACTCACACTTTTTTCCCATTCATACTCACATTCACACACCTTTCACTCTTTTAGTCATATAAGAATTTTTAAGATACCGTTATTGAGAATATATATATGTTGGGACCAGGTATTCTTATTTAAGCCATTTGAAATCAAATCATAATAAATAAAATAATTAACAATGCTATCGCCTTCGGCGAGCTTCGCGTCTAGTCAGAAAAAAATTAAAACCCTGAAAAACTTCCCTGGATCCGCCTTTGGGTTTTACACATAGTATAATTTTCTAGAATGAGTCTTTAGGCAAGTGGTTTCCAAACTTTATGTTACAACGCCTCCCTTAAAAATATTTAATCGTATGACGCCCCCTCCCCCACCCATTTAATAAAATAATACAAAAACAAAAATTTTTAATACTAAAGAATATATTATTTATATATAAATATTTTTTTATTTATTCATATTTATTATTTTAATTAAAAACTCGATGAGCCGCAGTGGCACCGTCTCTACTGATAGTGCCACTGCGGCTCATCGAGTCCGTCCCGGAATCTTCTAAATTTTATTATTTTATTTATAAAACTAGCAATCATTTGGAAAAATTGATCTTGGTGGCCAATATTAGCGCCTCCCCTTAGACTAGTCCGCGCCTCCCTAGGGTGTCGCGCCTCACAATTTGGAAAACGCTGCATTAGAGTGCTCTGACAGTAGCAAACAAATTTCCTTTTAAAATTGAAATATATCAGATCTATATATTTGCACTCGGGCTTGGTATAGTTGGTAGCGGATCTACCTTGTATACCAAGGGTCGCGGGTTCAAAGTCTTATATGACCTAAGTTGCCGAAAATACTGTGTGCATCTGTGCATGTGTGTGTAAGTGTGAATGGGGAAAAAAAAACTATATATTTGTGGGTTAGCACTATCTATGCTCGACCCATTCATTCATCTGAGATTATGTTCGCATAATAAATTTAATATATTATTTTTTTTTTCACAAAGTGTAGCTCTACTATTTAAGGTCAAATTAGTTAAACCAAAATATTAATAGTAGAAAAGAAGCTTCTATATTTCCGACAATGGTATAAGGAAACTACAAAATTATTTTTTCTAAATGAGTTGAGATGAAACTCAAATAATAATCCATTCAGGCAGGATTCAGTCAAGGATTTGCGCAGCTTTAAAGGCCTTCACTTTAATGTAATTTAAATTTATTTTTTGATTTTTTTTCCTTTATCCTTGTCTAAAATATTTTTCTACAATAATTCTCCCGTAAAGCTCACACATAAAGCTACTTGTTAAACAAAAAATAATTCAGAGAATTTGATAAAAAGTAAATTAAGATTAAGTTATTCATAATTACCAAGTTTATTTTTGTTTTAGACTAACTATAATAAAGGATATGAATAATCTTCTGTGAAATGAAATCATTTAAATAGTAATATTTATCAATTAAATTTTGTAGTAAATAAACAACTTTGATAGTTTTTTTTTTTTTATTTAAAATAGAAATTTATTATTTATTATCATAGATATTTTTTATCAAATGTACGCTCAAAGGGTTTAACCCTCAACCCCTGCAATTATGATATTGAAAGATGTGTGGATATTTGAGTTAGCGATAGAATATATGCAAATGTGAGAGTTTGACAAAATTTAATTTTTTACTTTCCTTACCCTATATATTAAATATATAGAGAGAAAGTATTGCGATCATGTCAAAAATGCAATGTCGTTTTGAACAAAATCAGCCAAAAAGTACTAATACTTTACTGATTCATTGAATTTCTCGAAATTCGCTCCAACGATTTTAATTAAAATTAATAAATCCACTGGCGCAACCAGGGAGGGGTAGGGTTTAAAACCCTTTTAGGGTTTAAAACCCTAACCCCCCCAGGAGAGAAAAAAATTCAAAATATATATTACAAATAGAAAAGAAAAAAAAATATAATCACTTCGGTTTCGCAAAAGAGGAAATGTTCCGCGGGCAACACATGGGAAAAATTTTGGTTCCGCGGGGGCAAAAATTTTAGAGTCAGGGCGGAAAAATTTGGTTCCGCGATATCAAAATTTTTCGCAGGGCAAAAAACTTTGATTCCACGAAAAATTTTTTTTTGAGATCAGCCCCCCCCCCCCGAACCCTCCCTCCCAGGAGCAAATCCTGGTTGCACCACTGATAAATCAACTATTTTTTTTTTTTGATGCAAATTAAAAAGTATATGAGTGAAAATTGTTTGAAGTACACTTTACTGATATGGAACCATTCGTAGATAGTGACAAAATTAACAACCAAATTCATCATCTATGCTGTAATTAATAGTGTAATTAATGTGTGATAAATGCAATCTAAGTTCTCTTTTTTAAGAAGTCAAATGTATAAAAAATTTTAGTCATTGAAAGAGTAACGACGTAACAAATCCATTTTAATAAAAAAAAAAAAAATGAATGCTTGATTTGTTCGTGCATTTGCGGTTTCAGTGGAGTGTAGATCCGGCCGTTTATTTTCCAATCTCAATTTCGAATCCGGGACTCGAACGTGGATTGCGGTGCTTTAGCATATACAGTAGCCGAATAGAGCAAAAAAAAAAATAAAATAAAATAAAACCGCAATCCCAGAGGCTCATCTCGTGTCTAATATTCCCGTTCAAGCAAGGCTAATCAAAAGCAGACACCTGTACAAAAAGACGTTGAGCCCGTATCCTCACCAATTCTCGTGTTCGCTGGGGAATATCAATTAGGCCAACCATTTTGCGGAAATTGTCATCAGAAACCCACCTTATTAGAATAATATGCTAATTATTCTATCCACCTGGGCATAAAACAGAACAATTCTATTTTATAAACAAGATAATCCAATATTTTTTTATATGAGTCGTTCAGAATTTATTTTTTTTTTTTTAATTTTAATGTCAAAATACACTTAAGCTGGGAAGGGGTATCTCACAAATCACAAGTGTAATCAACGACTTATCACAACGAATATATTAAAAAACAATGTAACGAAAGACCTAAGAAAAAAGATGATACTAATCTCTTAATATTAACTTGCCTCGCTAATTCGTTATAAAAAAATAAATTAAAGAAGTTATTATCCTATATCACTACTATACTAGGGTATAATATTAGACGATACGTTTTTAATCCCTCAAAAAATAACATTAGGCCAATATAAACTGTGATTTGAAAATTAAAGCTTTCACATTGAATCTTGAAGAAGGCCACAAAACGTTGTATCTTGTACAAAGAAACTAAACTACATGTATACAGTTTATCCGAATATTTTTATTTATAATACTCTCAATTAAAAAAGACATTTCGATTGTGAACGTGATTTTATGAACGAGTAGGGAAGAGTCTCACGCCCAAATTAACGTCATGGGAAGGTGCTTTAAGCCAAGGGCGGATACAAGGGGGGAGCCCCTGAGATTTGAAAAAAATACTTAAAAAAAAAAAAAAGTTATTTTTAATGTAAAATTTTAAAAATTAATACTTAAAAATTTGTTTTGCATTTATATTCTGGCAAACAAATACAGAATGCGCCTTTAAATTTCCGAAATTAAGAAAAATAGTGTGCTGTGCGACCAGTCACACCAGATTACCCCCCCCCCCCCCCCCCGAGAAACACCTCTGGATCCGCCCTTGCTTTAAGCCCGGAGATTGGGATTGTGGTGAATCACGAATTTCGACCTTGGATGATTTATGAAAAGCCGATTTGATACGAAGATAAGAAGAACGAAAGTTTCGACACTCGAAATCGGGTGTAACATAATAAGTAACCAACCCTGGTTTTTGAAAGAATTCGCCAGTTAATGAGGAAAAGATTGGATTCTTACAACCTAGCTGGAGGAAGTCATTTTCAACAATCTTGTAGATTAAGAAATTTTACAAGTAAATTTTATTGCCGAAAATTTTGTTCGTTTTGTATTTTCGAAACAAAGCGGGGTTAAAAATCATCGAAGGGAAAAATATTAATTTTTTAACTAGATAGAGCCTTGTTTCTGCTTAAGATTGGGCAAAATTGCACCCCCTGTTGTAGGCTTAAATTTTATCAATCTTCGGAAGAGTTGATTGTCATTTCTCAAATATTTCGCTACAGAATATATATATCAAACTCGATTTTTTAACAAATTAGATTTGGGGCAAAACAAAAAGAATATCTAATCAAAAAGAATAATCTAAAAATTTAGTATCTGTTTTTACTTTCTCTTACCTATGTATATATGTAATATATATATAGAGAGAAAGTATTGGATTCATGTCAAAAATTCGATGTCGAGATTTTGATGGATCTTCACGTTTTGAGGTCCCCTGAATCCAAAAAAGTGGTTTTCGCGACATGGTCTGTCTGTGGGTGGGTGGGTGGGTGTGTGTGTGTGTGTTCAATTTTAAGCATGAAGGAATTGAGCTATGAGGTTGAAATTTTATATTTAAGTTAAATACCTCCCGGGACCGGAAAAATAAGCTTTTAATCAAAATCGGCCAAAGAGTACTAGTACTTTACTGATGTACTTTTTCAGTTTTTTTCGATTTTGTCAAAATTCGCTCTAACGATTTTGATTAAAATTCAAAAATCAATTATTTTTTAGATGCTCTTTCAAATGTATATTCTCGTTTTGCCCTCAAAATTGTTTGAAGCACACTTTACTCTTGTATTTCATAGGAAAGATAGGAGAAATGGTTGCCATGGTAACAAAATATAAATATTTTCCCATGTTTATAATTTTGACATCTTAAATTTCTAATATATTGGCGGAAACTAAATATATTTTGACACAAAAAATCTGGTGTGACAAGCACAGAACACAACTTTCGATTACCGAAGGTAAGAGAAAGTTGTGTGCTGCCGACTTTGAGAGAAAGTATAAAATAAAATCTCGGTCATTAGTGTTGAATAAAGTTACTGTAAAGTTATTCAACATTTTTTTCTTCTTATGAAAGAACTTACGAAAATAAAGTAAAAAAAAAAAAATTATTTAATTTTAAAAGTGAAAACAAAAAGTGTTAATGGAAATAAGCCAGATGGCTTCCCCCTCCAATTTGGCGCCAACTCTGCGGTTTGACGTTAATCATCTGGCGTTAAATTACGACCATTCAGGTAGAAAATGAGATTGACAACAAATCGATCTCAAATTGATTTTTATTTAGGATCAATTTACCATCAAGATTGAGAAAAAAATACAAGTGTCAAGAATGACACAAGACTTTCCTATAGCAAGACGTTCCTATAACACGGGGGAGAAAATTGCTTGAGCGGGTCCCCCAAGTGGGCGATTTGGGTTTTCAGGGGGGCGATAAATAAGCAGGGGGCGATTGGGGGGCGATGAGTATTCAAAGGGAGAAAAATTATTAGTTTACCAAAATTTAAAAAAATAAAAATCAAAGAGAAAAATCTCCTATTTACAGAATGGTCAGGATAAAAGACAAAATATTATCATAAAAATAAAATAGTCTGAAGATAATTCCAATCTAGAATTGAAACGTCACTTTTAGCTCAAATCTTAAAATTTCAATTAAAAAAAAATCATTTTCTTGAAATTTTTTTCCTCAGGGGGCCCGGGCCCTTTAAGCTCAAATCAAGTTTGATCTTTTTCACGACTCAGGATAGTTAAAAACGCAGATTTCAGTGGCTAATTTTCAAAAAAAATTTCCATACCCCCAGACCCATCCGCAAAATCCTCTGTCCTCGATAAATTATTGTAATTCTTTGATTAGGAAATTTTGAAAAAATTTTATATAACTTTATTTAAATAAATATTGTAAGCTATGTATAACTATTTCAAAAGTTGTGTCAAAAACTGTGTTGGCATGAAGGCCACAATAGCCATTTTACATAGTAAAAAAAAACTTTTTTTTGGGGGGGGGGGGGGGGGGCCCTATTACTAAGTAGCCCCGGGGCCTGTGTCAAGTCTGTCTGCGGCCCTGTATATAGGCCTACGGTAATCAAATTGTTTAAAATAATAAAACTGCTTTATTATTTACACTTTACTTCAAATTAAAATTAGGCATACAATGAAAATGTAAAGGGGGCGATAGGTGTTAGTCAACCTCCAGAAAGGGGCGATGGGTCAAAAAGGATGGGAACCACTGATCTAGACGGTCGTTAAGACAATACACATCTTATGCCAGTGATTCTCAACTTTTTTTTTGTCGCGGCACACTTTTAAGGATTTCAAAATTCGGCGACACACAAAGAAAAAGATAAGTTTAAAAGTTGCTTACTTAAAATACTATGTAAAATAGTTTGTGATAATAATTTTGTATTTAAAATAAAATAATATGTATTACAAAAACAACAGTGTGTTTATCAAGGGATTAATTACAAGTTAATATTAATATTTATACAGGGGTATTTCCGGTAATCAAAACAAATTGCGTTAAGACTCATCTTTGGGAATTCAATTACTAGTACTTTACTGATGTAGGCCTAATTAATTAATAATTTTTTAGCTTATTCAATTTTCTTTAATTCGCCTGAATGATTTCTTTCAAATTTTAATTTTGATTAAGGCCTACTATTTTCGGTATATAAAACAAATTACGTTTGATCTATCTTTTGGAAACTCGAGTAGGTCTACTAATGTTAAACTTTGCTAATGTACTTTTTTAGTTTTTTCCAATTAGGCCTATATAAAAAAAAAAAAAAAAATAAATAAATAAAAATAAAAACACTGAGCTCCAGCGCATGTCATCCCGAAACTAAATATTAGGTCCTACCTATGAATTTATTAATAAATTCAGAAAAAAATAATCTGCCCATTGTACAGTCAAGGCCACAAGTGCTCGAGAGTGAAACGTTGAGCTTAGGCAACCAAAATGTTTAGCCGTCGGAAGTGTTTTCTTTAAAGTCGTTAATAATATTATTCAAAATAAATAATTTTGAACAACTTTTGTTTTATTGCTATAGCCTAGATATATATTTTTTTTTAATTAAAATTTTTTTTATATACGTAGTTATTTAACTTTTTGGATTACCGTTTCCGGTTTTGTGACGAATTCTTTTAAGCTATCAGATGTTTGAAGAATAAAAATATTCGAATTAAGATTTTAATAGATAAAAGATATTCGGATTACATTATATAAAGTTTATTATAACCATTTCCGCTTCATATCTAGAAATATTTTTATCTAGTGGAGGAAGTCTTGTGGCAGTCAGGATTTTTTTAAATACTCTTTTAGAATTTTAAGTAAAATATTTTTATATCAAATAAAAGATAAGAAAGGAAGAAGATTTGATTCAATGGCCATTCACAAAAACTGTGAACTTATTAATAGTTAAATGAATAACTTAAATAATGCCATTGAATAGCTCTGGCTGAAGCTCAAAAAAATTCACTAAAAATATATTAGTAGTATCTTCCCTCTAGCTTTTTCTACCCTTTGCCAAAATCTACCCTAAATATATAATTTTTAAACTAATTTTGTTGAATTAATAAATTTATTTTACTGATAAATCGAGTGACGCTGACATGGTTCAACCCCGGGTTGGTTGGAGATCCCGGGGTCAGTAATTCCTTGAAAGATAAAAAGCATGCCTTGCTAATCGACGCAGTTAATGAATATTAATATCTGATTCAAATGGATATGTCATAAAAACACTTTATAATTTTTGTCGAGCTAGTAATAACAAATATGTTATGAAAGACTTGCACTCGCACCGCAAAATTTTGATAAAAATTAACGATAAAAAAAAGAATGATAAGATTTGTATTACAAAAAAATTATTTTAATTTTTATCATAAATTTCATTAATAGTTGTGGTAAATATTCACTAAACAGACCAAAAGCCCAGGAGGAGGGAGGGGGTTAAAATCCCCGTGGAAGCTAATAAAATGACATCAATAAAAGATTATCGTTTTTACATAAATGTACCAAAATATCTCTGAAGTTGAAAAAGATCAATTAGACTTAATTTCTCAACATAACCCAGAGGAATCATCAAATGAAAGAACCCATAAACCAAAAAATCTGGTGTGACTGGCGCACAGCACACAACTTTCTCTTACCTTCGGTAATCGAAAGTTGTGCACTGTGCTTGTCACACCAGATTTTTCGTGTCGACATCTATTTAGTTTCCGAAAGTAGATCCTACATTATATAGAATTCAAAATCATATAACAATAAGATCTTATATAAATAAATAAATAACAGCAAATCGAGTTAAGAATTAAGTATTTTTTATATTATTTTTTTAATTTAACATTCCATGTGTTGCTTCTGTTTCTTTTCTGGATTAGGACCTGCACCTCATACGTACTCCCTTTATATCCAGGGGAATCCAATATTTATTAAGCTCAAATTTTTTTTAACACTTCACTATACTGCACCTCAACTTTTCTTTGAATTTCAAGTTGTTTTATTCTAACACCCATTTAGCCCCTTCGTCTATCTTTGCTTATACTCTCACTAATTTTTTTTTCATTTTTTTAACACTATATCATTTTTTAACAATCCTATATATTTTTTTAAATTTTTAAACACTCCTGGACTAAATTAAATTACAAATCATACTTTAGTTCAATAATAAAAAGAAATTTTCATTTTTTCTATTTTTTAATTAATAATTTACATTTTTTGTAATTTTCTTTCTTTTTTCTATTTTTTTTTTAACAAACAGAATTATTTATAGCCTACTATTTTTACATTTTATTTATTTAATGTTTTGTCAATCTTCCTATCATCTTTTTTATCAGACCCTCAAAAATAACTGCCTGCTGTAGATTGCATTTTCATATAACGTATTTTTTGGAAATCCATCTTCTTCTACTTCTTCTTCCTGTCTTCTTCCTCTTCTCCGAGAAAACGAAGAATGTCCATGTCCATGTCCATCATGTTTTTTCAATTTATATCTTCAACTTGCTAATTTATTGATATTATTTCATCATTTCACTTGTAGAACTCAGGAATATTTTTTTTGTTTTATAAAATGAAAAAAATAAAATAAGAAATATTAATAACAGAATTTGTAATGACAAATTAGTTTTTACTTTTTATTTATTTTTGACAACTTTTCTATATTTGAATTTTTCTTTCAATGGAAAATTATTAAGATCCTACCAGTTATGCCTATAGCTACCAACCAATTCTCTCCCATTATTTTAGTATTTACCATATTAAAGCTTGAAAGTATTTTTTATATTCAAAAATTATTTTTTTCAATCATTATTTAAAAAATTTTATTATATTATAAAATTTTGCATTTTGAAATAAGAAAGCTTCGATCAATTTAAGGAACTTTTTATTTATTTTTATAACTTTATTATGTATTCATGCTTTTATCTTTATTATTTATCTTTTTTATGAAGCTTCGATCAATTTAAGGAACTTTTTATTTATTTTTATAACTTTATAATGTATTCATGCTTTTATCTTTATTATTTATCTTTATATATTTATTATTCATTTATATATATTTAGTGCCATTTTATTTTTATTTGATTAAAGAGCATATTTTTATTTATGATCAAAAGACTTTCATATTTCAAAAAAAAAAAAAATAATAATAATTTTTTTATTTCAAAATTGTTCTAATTTCAAGTTTCAAAAATGAATATAAAAAATATCTTACCTGCTATGCTTTAAACCACGGATTCTCACCCATAAATAATTAAATAAATATATATATATACTTAAATATTAACTCTAAAGTAATAATACCTTCAAAGTTCGATTGTTCAAATCTTGTAGTATTCATTAAATTTAAATTGAACACGTCTTTGATTTCTTGACCATTTTGCTTGCTCCATTAGTATTTTCATATATTCCTTGTACAACTCAGGCACATTAAAAAAAAAAAAACAAAAAAAGTAATTAGTAAGATGTATAATCAAAAATAATGTATAGAACGAATTTATTACTAAATTTTTGCTTTTTAATTTGAATTTGAAAAACATTTATTTATTTAGTAATAAAAATGTTCTGAAGTATTTTTTATATTCAAAAATTTTTTTTCCATCATTATTACTTAAAAATTTATTATATTCTAAAATTTTGCATTTTGAAATAAGAAAGCTTCGATCAAATTAAGGAACTTATCATCTTTTTATCTTTACTTTGTTTTTTACTTTTATCTTTATAGAGATTATATATTTATGCTTATATTATCTTTATTATTTTGCTTTGTATATTTATTATTCATTTATATATATTTAGCTTTATCTTTATAGAGATTATATATTTATGCTTATATTATCTTTATTATTTTGCTTTATATATTTATTATTCATTTATATATATTTAGCTCTATTTTATTTTTATATGATTAAAGAGCATATTTTTATTTATGATCGAAAGACTTTCATATTTCAAAAAAATTATTTTTAACTTTTTTTTTATTTCAAAATTCTAATTTCAAAAATTTCAAATATGAATATAAAAAATAAGCTGGTCTCCTCCACCCCTTTAACCAGCCAATCCTCACCTTTATGAAGTAAATATAGTTTATACAATTGATTTATTTTATTTTTTTTTTATTAATAATATTCAAAAATTTTTTTATAATTTTTTTGTTTATTTTGTTCACATATTTAAATTTGTAAAAATTTATTATGAAATATTTTCATGTATTTAGAATTATGGAACAACTTTGCTTAGTAAAATAGTACTATTAGTTCCTTGATTTAATTTTTTCATATTTTAACATTTGACATGTAATTTAGTACTATTAGTTCCTTGATATAACTTTTCATATTTCAGCTGTTGGTAATATAAAGTGAACAATAAGTAAATATAAGTAATTTAACCATTATTAATTTAATTTTCTATATACATAATCAATTGTTTAATTTATATATATTTACTTCATGATAAACTATATTTTGTATTAAATTATTTCTCTATTGCGCCAAGAATTATAATTATATCTCAAATTGAATTATATGAATGAATGCAATATAGGTTTAAGACAATATCTATTTGAGTATTAAAATTTGTGGTCGAATCTTCATTATTTAATGAGCTTTTTAAATTATATTTAACTAAATAATTGTTTAAGAAATTATTTTCACCCATATAATTATTGAAATTGAAATCTCCAATAAGGACAATTTTTTCATTAGTCATGTTCAAAATATTATCAATATTCTACAAGCTATTAGAAGAAGACAGCTGGGAAGAGGACAGGATAGTAGAGCAAAAAAACGGCCAAAGAAGGTCTTGGCGGGGGGAAGAATTTCCAGTAGAGGAGGACAATTAGGGCATAACACACTGAATACCGGACTGATGAAGATGCTAATTTGGAACACACCTGGACTCTATAATAATGATGGTGAATTTTGGAATTTTGTACTTGGTTTTGACATATTAATATTTGTTGAAACCTGGATGGAGGAAGATAAACCATCCATGGTTAAGCAAAAAACTAAAAAACGGATATTTCTATGATTTGGAACTGGCTGAGAGAGAGAAGAAGAGAGGTAGAGCGAAGGGAGGGCAAATGATAGCCATAAGAAGGGGAACTACAGGATTCATATAAAATAGACTCTTGGAAGGGAGGATTGAAAATAACTTGTAAGATCAAAGAAGATCAAGGAGTAATTCTTGCAGTTTACAATAATAAAGGTATGAAAAAAATGGCAAAAATAATAAAGGAAGAAATAGAAGAGAACTTTAACAACTGAACAAAATTTAACAATGGTTGGCGACCT
>JAKCPI010020022.1:0-12881 GCA_023213315.1 Euborellia annulipes | reverse complement strand
CAGTGGCGTAACCAGGGGGCGAGGGGGGCGCGAGCCCCCCGCCTAAGGCGCATCGAGGTCCTTGGCGCCCCCGAAACCGGCATAGGCGCCCTACCTGGCCTCTAAGATATAGCCCAGCGAATGTGATTTTATCTTATTCTTTTCATCGATTGTTTTTCTTTTAAAAAAATTATATATTACAACTTGAATTCTACTATTTTAAATGAATTTAATTCCAAAAATAATAAATAATGTATATAGAGGGGTTTTCATAATTAAATTTTTTTTTATTTTGCAATATATAAGCCTTAATTTGATGTTTTAAGGCTGTGGAGATTTACTCAGGATTCGTATAAGCCTTAATATTCAATTTTTGAAATTCAAAATTTTTTTTAAGCATGAAGGAATTGAGCTATGAGACTGAAATGTTATATTTAAAGTTAAACACCCCCCCGGGACCGTGAAAATAAGCTTTTAATCAAAATCGGCCAAAAAGTACTAGTATTTTACTGATGTAGTTTTTCAGTTTTTTTCGATTTTCTCAAAATTAAAGGGCTTTTTACCATTCTTCAGGCCCGCCCGAGCCCCGCCCGGAATTTTTTCAAACCCGCCCATTCCCGCCCGAGATTTTGTGAATGAATGAACGAATGTCTAGCAATTTTTAAATAAAATTTCATTTGCATGCCCGTCCGCCTGAACACGTCGGTCCGCGGGCCGGGCGGGTAACGGGCAAACCCGTACCCCGTGCAGGGCTCTAATCGGGAGTTTGGATCCCAGGCAGTCCGATGATTTTATTTAAGCCATTTGGATGTTGCCGAAAAGACTGTGTGCATGTGTGTGTGAGTGTGAATGGGGAAAAAAGTGTGTGTTAAAAAAAAAAAATATGGGGAATGACTTCCCCCGAGACTTTCTCGTATATTCTTTTGGAATTACGTCTGGGTGTGTGTGTAAACACGATTGCTTAAAAACCAAAGCAGCTAGATCGATGAAATTTGGTATATGCTCCTTACACTAAAATTGTAGATTTCTATCAACTTTTGGAGTAAATACGTCTCTTGGAGGTAGTACTTATCATTTATCAGAAATTTTGAAATTTTCAATTTTTTTCTTATATTATGATAAAATACTCAATTTTAAAAAGTTTTTATTCTTTGATATTTTTCCGAAAACTGAATAGTTTTGAAATAATCACAGAAGAAAACGACATTTTTCGTAAAAGCAATGAAAAAAAAACAAAATCATACAGGTGTCATTAAAAAACATGTAAATATAAACAAATTCGCTGAGGAAATTACAGGATGCAAGAAATTTGCCCGCCGAAGGCGGCAATTGCTCGCCGAAGGCGAGCAAGGGGGTCCAGGGGGCGGAGCCCCCTGGAAAATCGGCGCCCTAGTTGAGCTTCGCCCCCCCGCCCTCAAAGGCTGGTTACGCCGCTGATTAAAACAAAGTATTTTACAATTTGTATGTTTCAGGCCTGATGATGGTCCTTTTAGGACGGAAACTGTGAGAATGTGCACACAACAGTTGTCTGGCAATAAAATTCCTGCATAATAAAGTAAAATAATTTGTTTTAATTCTCGTGAACTCCATCATACGGATTTAAAAGAAGTAAACCTCCAATTATATCAATTGATAATTTCTCTTTCGTCTCTTTTTAATTTAAAATTCATAAATCAATTATTTTTTAGATTCTCTTAAAAATCTATATTCTCATTTTGTCATCCAAGACCACTTTACTCTTGCACTTCATAGGAGATCATGGTAGTTTTTTTTTTTTTTTTTAAGTTTATAACATCTTAAATCCTTAAATACCTCCTCGAAATAAATATATAGACTATATGGATACAAAAAAAAATCTGGCATGGCAAGCACATAACACAACTTTCAATTACCGAAGGTAGAAGTGTGCTTGCTGTGCGACGAGTCACACCAGATTTTTTATTTTATTCAAATTTTTATGCACAATTACATATACTATTTTGTTATTACCAAATTAGGTGCCTCCTTCCCGGGACACATCGGCCAGGTGAAATAAATTAAATTCTGTTGCCGGCGTTTCGAGAGCTAGTCACACTCATCTTCAGGACATGCAGAATTGTCAAAAATAAATACAGGATTTTGACGATTCTGCGTGCCCTGAAGATGAGTGCAATTAGCTCTCGAAACGCCGGCAACAGAACATACAGTTTTCTATTTCACCTGGCTGATGTGTCCCGGGAAGGAAGCTCCCAGTCCTTCTCTCCTAATTAGAATATCTACAGTCATCAATAGGGCTCGGATTTATAGGTCCTGAAAATCTTTAAAATCGGCAGGCAACTAAGCACTAAAAATTATTAAAATAGGCACTTAAAAAGACATTATTTAAGAAATAATATAAAAAAATTTTAAAAATTGATCTCTTATTTTTGGTAATCTGGTGTGACTGGTCGCACAGCACACAATTTTTTCTTAATTTCGGTAATTCTGTACTTGTTTGCGAGAATATAAATACAAATCAAATTTTTAAGTACTAATTTTTAAAATTTTACATTAAAAATAAATTTTTTTTTTCTAAAAAAAGTATTTTTTTTTAAATCTCGTGGGGGGGTGATTACCCCCTTTCCCCCCCCCCCCCTGAAATATATTTTGATAATTCAAAAAAATTTTAAATTTAGGCTATGTATAGCTCGTAAAAAATTGAAATTGGCTATTTGAACTTAAAATAGGCACTAAAAAAGGCATTTATAGATGAAATAGGCATTATAGGCACTAACAAATGCCTCTTCTTTTATTTATTCAGAATTTCATGAAACGTATACATATCATATTGGCCTAAATTTTAAGACATAAATAAAAAAAAGGCAAATAGGGCGAAATCCGAGCCCTAGTCATCAAACATTATTAAAAGTATTATTAGCTTGCATTCAACAAGATCTTACTATATTATCTATTAAGAATAAAAAAGAAAAAAATGAAAATTTAATTATATGAGAATTTTTATTACTTTTAATTTGAGAGATTTAAATATTATAATTAATTTTTCATAATCCGTGAGATAGAAAGAACCCAATACATTCCTATGGGAAAATTTTGCATTTTTTGAGCCCCTCCCCATTTTGGGGATCTGAACACGCAAGTATACCCAGGGCCAGAACTAGGAGATATATTAAGGGCGGAGGGGAGGGGCAAAATTTAGTTTGCCGCCCCCCTCCTTAAAACTTCATATCATTTGATCTTTTTTACTTTCTTGTATAGATTATAAAGAGAAAGTATTGTAATCGTAAAAAAATTAGACTTCGAGATTTTGATGTTTTTAGAGTTCAAAAATACCATTTTGGTCTGTGTGTGAACGCGATTGCTTAAAAACCAAAGCAGCTAGATCGATGAAATTTAGTATATGCTCCTTACACCAAAATTGTAGATTTCTATCCAGAGGCGTACCGAGGCAGTTGGAGGCCTGGGGCGGGAATTTTTTTTTTTTTTTTTTTTTTTGGGGGGGGGGGGGGTAAAAATTTTCCCTGATTTTAAAAATTTTTCGAAAAAATATTTTACCTTTTTTTTAGCGCCGAATCTAAATTTTTTCGCACCTTTAGATCCGGGGCCTCTCAAAGGGAATATATGGGGCCTATGCCGGCTCGGGGCCTGGGGCGGGCCGCCCCCCTCGGTACACCACTGTTTCTATCAATTTTTGGAGTAAATACGTTGATATAGAGTTGTTGCTAAGCAACCAATGTTTATTTATTTTCAAATGTTTTTTACTTTCTCTTACCTATGTATATATGTAATATATATATATATATATATAGAAAGTATTGGATTCATGTCAAAAAATTCGATGTCGAGATTTTGATGGATCTTCACGTTTTGAGGTCCCCTGAATCCAAAAAGTGGTTTTCGCGACATGGTCTGTCTGTCTGTGTGTGTGTCTGTGTGTGTTCAATTTTAAGCATGAAGGAATTGAGCTACGAGGCTGAAATTTTATATATAAGTTAAACACCCCCGGGACCGGAAAAATAAGCTTTTAATCAAAATCGGCCAAAGAGTACTAGTACTTTACTGATGTACTTTTTCAGTTTTTTTCGATTTTCTCAAAATTCGCTCTAACGATTTTGATTAAAATTCAAAAATCAATTATTTTTTAGATGCTCTTTCAACTGTATATTCTCGTTTTGCCCTCAAAATTGTTTGAAGCACACTTTACTCTTGTGCTTCATAGGAAAGATAGGAGAAATGGTTGCCATGGTAACAAAATATAAATATTTTCCCATACTTATAAATTTTACATCTGAATTCAAATATTCCCTACTGCCGGGAACTAAATACATGTCGACACAAAAAATCTGGTGTGACAAGCACAGTACACAACTTTCGATTACCGAAGGTAAGAGAAAGTTGTGTGCTGTGCGCCAGTCACACCAGATTTTTTTTTTTTTTTATATAAAAACATTCACACTTTTTCTCATTCACACTCACACTCACACACACATTCACACAGTCTTTTCGGCAACTCTGGCCATTTAAGACTTTATACGATAACCGTTGTAATTAATAAATGTATTTGGGGTTCAGGCATTTCTATTTAAGCCATCTGGTATCCAAATGGCTTAAATAAAATCTTCGGACTGCCTGGGTCCGAACCCGCGACGTTTGGTATAGGAGGTAGGTACGCTACATACTAGGCCAATTTTCAAATGTTAATAATAGCTATTTAATAATTTATACACTTTTATTCTAAGCTGAATAAAGCCTTTTTTGAGGGTTAATCTGTTGCCTTATTATATCAATCTATATCATACGTCACTTGGAAGTAGTATTGTACTTTACCTAATAAGTTTTTTCAGAAATTTCGAAATTTTCAATTTCTTTGTTATATTATGATAAAATACTCAATTCTAAAAGTTTTTATTCTTTGACATTTTTCCGAAAACTGAAGAGTTTTTTGAAATAATCACAGAAGAAAACGACATTTTTCGTTAATTTTGGAAAGAAAAATCAAAACAAAATCATACAAAAAACATGTAAATATAAACAAATGAATTTGTGAAACAAATGAAAAATGTTGTTTTCTTCTGTAATTATTTCACAAACTATTCAGTTTTCAGAAAAATGTCAACGAACAAAACCTTTTTAAAATTGAGTATTTTATCATAATATAACAAAGAAATTGAAAATTTCGAAATTTCTAAAAAAACTTATTAGGTAAAGTACTACTTCCAAGTGACGTATTTACTCCAAAAGTTGATAGAAATCTACAATTTTAGTGTAAGGGGCATATACCAAATTTCATCGATCTAGCTGCTTTGGTTTTTAAGCAATCGTGTTCACACACACACACAGACGTAATTCCAATAGAATATACGAGAAAGTCTCGGGAAGTCAATCCCCATATTTTTATCTAAAATAATTTACGTAGGCGAGCTTTGCGAATTCTTACTTCTTTTAAATAAAATATTTTTTTTTAATTTCCTCATTTTAACTTGCAAATAGAGGATAAAATCATTATTCTATTTAGTATAGAAATGATTCTCTTCTACTTGTTTATTAGATTGCAGACACAAATATCTCCATATCCTCTTTTTCTTCTTCTTTAATAATAATTTGCCTGTCAAGACGGTTTGTTGTCCTTAAGGATGGTTAATTTGGTCCAGCTCTTTTGTCTGGACAGCATCCTGTACACCCCCCCTCCCCCACTCTCTTGTCCAGTTGTTAACACCGAAACCTCCTTTTAGATAGTCAATGTCTAAAATAAATAAATAAATAAATAAATTGAAGCCAATGAATCAAACAATTGACACAGCCGAGTTTAGCGATGTGATACATCTCAAAAAAAAAAATAAAATAAATAAAATTGCTAAGTGTCCGTCCGTCTGTCTGTCTGTCTGTCTTTCACGCTCTATTTAACCAATGCAGTGAAATTTTGCATTATTATCAAATAGCGAGGCTCAGAAATCAAGAATTTTATCCATTGGAAATCATTGGGTAAACCGAATTAAATATCTATATATATGATTCGCTAATGTCCATCCGTCTGTCTGACTTTTTGTACTTCTGTCTGTCACGCTCTATTTAGGCAACTTCCCGTTGGAATTTTGAAATGAAATTTTATATATGCATAAAGAGGACCTTATTGGGATTACAGAAAATTTATTTTCATCCCGAAATTCCTATAACTTTTTAAGTTATTAATTCTTAAAGTTACGATTTCTCCCATAGGAAATGTATAGAAAAAAATTAATGTATTCTTTGCATTTATATATTCTATGAATGTAAACAAATCCTCAAGCAGGCACTGATTAGGAATACGTAATAATAATAATAATAATAATAATTTTCTTGCCCTCGGGCTTGGTGTAGGGTATACCAAAAGTCGCGGGTTCGGACCCAGGCAGTCCGATGATTTTATTTAAGCCATTTGGATACCAAATGGCTTAAATAAGAATGCCTGGACCCCAAATAAATATATATTATATAAATACGAGTATCGTTTAAAGTCTTAAGTGACCTAAGTTGCCGAAAAGACTGTGTGTGTGAATGAGAAAAAGTGTGAGTGTTTTTTTAACAAAAAAAAAAAAATAAATAAATAAATAAATAAGAAGAAAAGGCGAGAGGCCGCTGGACCGCAGGGGACCATTTATAGAAAAATGTCTTTATGAATCTTACTTGTTAGAGTCAACTCTCTACCTTGAGTTAAATTACAAATTAACAAAGTATTGAATCATCATAAATAACAATTAAAATTGAATAATAGAAAATCATGCATCGGAATTAATCACCTTGTAGTTGATGACGTTTGGCATTTAATTTAATTTCACCAATTAGCATGAGGAGAGAGAAGGTTAACTTCCCTCCTATCACCTTTTAAGATAATGATGATGACAAAGGTTTTATTTAGGTGCCGGGGTCAATGTTGGGGTCACAACACTTTCCTCTTTTCTCTTTTACAATCAATCAATCAATCTTGATTTTTTTAGAGAAAATCACCTTTGAACATTTATTTAAATCAACAGCAGGTAGGAAATACAAATAAACGAGATTAGATTTCTCATTTTTTTTTTTTTTTTTGAAGTGAAACTTCTTTACACACGGTCTTCTTAATACGTTATATAACACCTTTCAGCGGATCGGGGGAGGCGGGGATCACGTACTACGCAGGAGTTGAATAAATTTTCTTGTGCATTGAACACAGAAAAGATAGTAGACTCAACACATTTATACCTTGAAAAAATAAATCAAAAATTCAATCATTTAAAAACAAATATGACTAATATGAATCGTCACTTATCAGGCTGTTTTTGTATTTAATTATTTATATTCTAAAATAAAACTGTCTGCCCAATCCGCTTTTGGTGGGTCTCGTATTTTTATTTTATATCTTTCCGATGAAATAACAAAATTGAACCGACTATTTTATTTTAACATATAAAAAAGATAAATTTTATTATAATTAAGATTTTTTTATGGTGTAGTGTTTGTTCACTAATCCCCTCCCTTCCCTCATTAACGTAAACTCTGCATTTGCAAAGAGTTTATTTTAATTAAAAGAAACTAAGTAACTGTAAAACAGTAATTAAACTTAATTTTATATATAAGACTTATTACTATATATAAAAAAAAAAGGAAATAAATAAAATTAATCATTTCAACTTTAAACTCTCGTAAAGATACTAAACTAGTAAACTTGTTCTTTTAAGATAAAAAAAAAAAGTAAAAACTAGAATTTATTTATTTGTTTCTTACATTTATCAAATGTGCATCTTGCTAAAATTTTAATTATCCGAAAAAGGGCAGCATATCAAATTTGTTCATTAATTATAAATGGACTAGCCGCGCCGCCCACCTTCGGCTACGTTCCCTGGACCCCCCACCAGCTGGCTCGAGCCCGCTTGCGGCGGACCCTCGCCTTTTCTTAATTATGAAAAGAATATTATTATTACTACGTTTTCCAATCCAGTGCCTGATTGAGGATTTGTTTGCATTCAAAGAATACTTAAATATTTCTCTATACATTTCCTATGGGAGAAATCGTAACTTTAAAAATTAATAACTCAAAAAGTTATAAGAATTTCTGGGACCCGACTATTTTTCCGGGACTCTCCATAACCTCCTCTATAAGACTGCAAAATTTCGTTTCAAAATTCCAACAGGAAGTTGGTCAAACAAAGCGTGACAGACGGACAGACGGACCCTCCGCTATTATTATATATAGATTTTTTGGCTATTGATTTTGGAGCGACTTTCGGTGCTGGGCGGGTAGGTGGTGGCAAAAAAAAAAAATTAAGAAATTTTCAATTTTTTTTTTATTATGGACTCTAGCCAAGGCTTGAAATAAAACAGCCCCTGGGCCGTAACACAGAGTTTCTGCCTCGGGTTCGCATCGCGTCTTATGCAACAAAAATTAATTTCAATTGAATTGGCTACCAATAAATTGAAATCTGGTGTGACTGGACGTACAGCACACAACTATCTCTCCAATCTTGCCTAAGAAATACAAGAGTAAAGTTGTCTTCAGATGATTTCAAGGGCAAAATAAGAATATACATTTTAAAGAGCATATAAAATATAAATAATTTATAAATTTTATTCAAAACCTTAAGGGCGAATTTTGAGAAAATATCGAAAAAACTGAAAAAAATACATTAGTAAAGTGCTAGTACTACTCTTTGGCGAATTTAGTTCAAAAGTTTCGTGTTACGTGCCAGGGGGGTGCCTAACTTATATATAAAACTTGTACCTCCAAGCTCTCGAGATATTCTGTGTATTTCCATCAAAATTTCGACATCGAATTTTTGGCATAAATCCACTACCTTTTCGCTATAGATGGTATTAGATATCGCCTGCTGAGAAGGCGGAGTGGCGGAAGTCCGAAAATTCAATTTTTGAGTGGAGCCTATCAAATGTTGTTAAAACGTCAAAGTGGCCGAAATATATTTCCATTTCTTGCTATTGATTGTGGCATATTCATTTTTTTTTTTTTTTTAAACACTCACACTTTTTTCTAATTCACACTCACACTCACACAGTCTTTTCGGCAGCCGATACTCCTATGTTTAATATATCTATTGGGGATCCAGGCATTCTTATTCTAGCCATTTGGTATCCAAATGGCTTAAATAAAATAATCGGACTGCCTGGGATCCGAACCCGCGACTTTTGGTATACGAGGTTAGCACGCTAACCCCTACACCAAGCCCCGAGGGCAGGTCTATTCATTTGTTACCCGGCTATTTTTTATAAAACTTTCAAACGCCTTTTCTCCAATTGTTAAATTTCGGACTTTCCTTCTCATCAGGCCATCCATATATAGGTAAACGAAAGTAAAAATAAAATTTCAACCTCGTAGCTCATCAAGTTAATAATTTTCTAATCCCTTTGGGATGCTAATAAGAGAAGTTTTCAAGTTTTTTTTTTTCTTTAAGTAGATTATAAAAACTATAAGAATACAGGAAGAGCGGAGGGGGGGGGGAAGGGGATTACGTTATTTGATGATCTAATTAATTCCCTATCCTCCCCCTAAAGACAAATAAACATTTCTCCTACAACATTTTCGTTTACCTGTGGGGCGTTGGCTCTTCTTCTTTTTCTCTCCTTCATTTGACAGACAGTTAGAGAAAGAATCATGAGAAGGGATAGAAGAAGTCTTCTTTTGAATGTGAGTGTTTTAGTTTAAATATATTCATATTCTCTTTTTTGGTGAGTTTTTAATTTCTCTTACCTATATATGTTTATACATAAAGAGAGAGCAAGTATAGGATTCGATGTCGAAATTTTGATGGATATACACGTTTTCAAGTCCCCTGAATCCAAAAAAGTGTTTTTCGCGACATTGTCTGTATGTCTGTCTGTGTGTCCGTTTGTGTGTCTATGAACAAAATATCTCAAGAACGAAAAGAGCTAGGAGGTTGAAATTTTATATTTTAGTTTAGCACCCACCTAGGGCGGGAAAATAAGCTTTTGATCAAAATCGGCCAAAGAGTACTAGTACTTTACTGATGTACTTTTTCAGTTTTTGTCGATTTTCTTAAAATTCGCTCCAACGATTTTGTTTAAAATTCAAAAATTAATTATTTTTTAGATGCTCTTTAAAATGTATATTCTCATTTTGCCATTGAATTATTCTGAAGACCACTTTACTCTTGTACCTACTTCATAGGAAGGATAGGAAAAATGCTAATATATCGGCGGAAACTAAATATATGTCGACACGAAAAATCTGGTGTGACAAGCACAGAACACAACTTTCAATTACCGAAGCTAAGAGAAAGTTGTGTGCTGTGCGACAATCACACCAGATTTTTTTTTCATAACATTACAATTTAAATAAAATAAAGTCCAAATGGATTTGTCTCCAAGGCCATTGAAGTACAGTGAGGGACAATATTAAGTCCCACCCATGGGTTTTCTACTTGTGATTATTTCATTGTTTTTATAAAAGAAAATGAAAAATATATTTATTGGAAATTTTCTAGGTTTGAATCATGAAAGTTTCCATTAAAAAATATATAATATTTTTTTAAAAACAATGAAATAATCACATGTAGAAAACGCATGGGTGGGACTTAATATTGTCCTTCACTGTACATCCAATTGAGTACTTTCCCCATATACCACTATTTAATAAAACGAGAACAGTTTATTTTTTTTTTAAGTTAAATGAGAAAAATTGAAAAGTTTACGTTGTCGCAGAAGGAAAGGTCTAATCTCTTAAGAAGATCCTTTGTTTGTTGTTGTTGTTGTTGTCTTATTTATTTTTCAAGGATTCCTGCCAACTTGCACTTAATAATGTCTCTTTCTCTCTTTCTCATTTCAAGGGGAGTTTTTTTTTTTTTTTTTTCTTCTCTCTTGAATAGTCAAAGACTACTTACTTGTATGTAGACGAGTAGTGATCAATAAAACGTTTGTATTTAGTATGAATAAGTGCTCTTTGTCTTTTTTTTTTGTTTTGTTTTAATTATCTGCAAAGCAATTTAATATTCAAGGGATGATAATTAGGCAGCCAACACAAAAAAAAAACAAAAATTTTTTAATTTTCTCTGTCGACATTTCGAACCTTTTTAATATATGAATAAATAATATTTGTTAAACGTAGGTCCTGATGTTGAGCGCGATGAGCTTTCGAAACGTCGACAGAGAAAATTAAATTTTTTTTTTTTTTTTTTTTTTTTGAGGATACTTTACAAGGCGCAGCCAAGGCGAAAAATAAAACAAAAAATTGTCGACGTTTCGAGTGCCGATCGCACTCTTCATCAGGACAAAAATGATGTCAATTCGTCAGGTTATTTGACATGGCAGTGTAGCAACGTTTTAACCAATTTACCAATTAACCAATTCGAGATTTTACAATTTACCAATTTTTTTTTTTTTTTTTTTTTGTGTTGGCTGCCTAATTATCATCCCTTGAATACATTCACATCAGCCATATCCAGTTATAAAGCAATTTAAATCTCTTTAATTTTGGAGAATCAACCAAAGAATATAATAAAAATCTCAATCCAGAAGACGTTTCGGTTTTAATTATATAAAGCAATCATCAGTTCTTATGAGATTATTGGCAATCTCATGGTGTACACCATCGAGATGCAGATAGAGTTGTTATATATAAATATGTAAGCGAGGCGAATAGCTGAATCAATATGTAGTAGAAAATAAAAAGGCCGAGCAGCTATATTTATTTCTTTATTTAAGAACCCACAGCGACGTTTCGGTCGACTATGCGACCATCTTCACGGCTACAATGGAGTTTATCTCAATTTTAGCCATGAAGATGGTCGCATGGTCGACCGAAACGTCGCTGTGGGACTTCTTAAATAAAGAAATAAATATAGTTGCTCGGCCTTTTATTTTCTACTATATATAATTCGAAAGAGAAGTTGCTGTTGATGTTATGGAATGGAAAAGAACAAGTACAGGTGCAGCAAATGAAGAGAGCCTTTGGATGCCAAATGCCGAAAAGGGAGACGTTTCGGACAAAATTTTTGTCCATCTTCAGTCCTCGTTGGCTTATAAATTAATTAGGCACAAAGTTGTCATTGTTGT
Source organism: Euborellia annulipes (assembly GCA_023213315.1). Lineage (NCBI taxonomy): Eukaryota > Metazoa > Arthropoda > Insecta > Dermaptera > Anisolabididae > Euborellia > Euborellia annulipes. Next base: position 890 of record JAKCPI010020022.1, on the reverse strand, counting down.
TTTGGCACGAATTTGTGGGCATGTATATTTTTATAAAATAGAATATAAAAATCTGGGGTGACTGGCGCACAGCACACAACTTTCTCTTACCTTCGGTAATCGAAAGTTGTGCACTGTGCTTGTCACACCAGATTTTTCGTGTCGACATCTATTTAGTTTCCGATAGTAGATCTTACACTATATAGAATTCAAGATCATATAACCATAGGCGCCAGAACCGGGGGGGGCAAGGGTACATTGCCTCCCCCTGGCATCCTACAGGGGGGGGGGCAGAGGGGGGGCAAAATTTCTTCTTTTATTTCATTTATTATTAAAAATGATATATTTTTACTTTTGAAAAATAAAATCTTCTAAATTAAAAGAGTAAGAAATTCATTTTTTTCCAAAATTTTTTCCATAAATTTTTGAAAATCACTACCAAATTTTTAAAATTTTAATTTTATTAAAATAGTGATTTTATTTAAAATTTTTAAAGTTTTATAGTAGATTCGTTTTTGTTTTATACTATTTAAACATATTAAATTATTTTAATTTTCTAAAAAAAAATTTTTTGCCCCCCCTGATTCAAATTCGTTCCGGCGCCCCAGCATATAACAATAGGATCTTATATAAATAAATAAATAAGAGCAAACCTGCCCCCGGGTTTGGCGTAGTAGGTAGCACGCCTACCTCCTATACCAAACGTCGCGGGTTCGGACCCAGGCAGTCCGATGATTTTATTTAAGCCATTTGATACCAGATGGCTTAAATAGAAATGCCTGACCCCACAATAGATATATTCTCTACAACGGTTATCGTCAAAGTCTTAAATGGCCTAAGTTGCCGAAAAGACTATATGAATGTGTGTGTGAATGTGAGTGCGAATGAGAAAAAAGTGTGAATGTTTAAAA
>JAKCPI010020019.1:0-13944 GCA_023213315.1 Euborellia annulipes | reverse complement strand
GTGTGTGTGAATATGGGAAAAAAGTGTGAGGATTTTAAAGAAAAAAAAAAAAAACTTTGGCTAATATTTTGGAGTCATTTGTCCCATTAAGTTTAAAATATATTTTCTTTTCAGAAAAGTAATATTTAATTTGACCGAACAAAAATTTTTTAAAATGTGTAAAAAGTTCCAAAGGGGGACCCCCTTTTGAATCGAAATTAACATGTAAATCCCCATAGGGATTTAACATTGGCTCTAAGGAACGAAGAGTTGGAAAATGAATTAAAAAAAAACTGAATTACATCAGCCAAGTGTACAGTGAGGGACAATATTAAGTCCCACCCATGCATTTTCTAATTGTGATTATTTCATTATTTAAAAAAATATTATACATTTTTTAATGGAAACTTTCTTTCATGGTTCAAACCTAAAAAATTTTCTAGTTGCCGAAAAGACTGGGCTGTGTGAATGTGTGTGTGAGTGTTGAGTATGAATGAGAAAAAAGTGTGAATGTTAAAAAAATAAATAAATAAACTAATTTTTTTTCAATGACACCCCCATTCCCCCTCTCCCTCTTCAACAGCTTATATTCACCCTCTACCCTTAGTGAAATACAAAATATTTAATTTCATATTCAAAAGAATCGTTTTTCGCAGTCAAATTATTTGTTTCTATCATTGTTTTTTATCAACGATAAAATGCATAATTATTACCTTTAATAAGACGCTTAAGAGGGTGTGCTGGCTGACGGGGTGGTCAGGGTGGGTTGCACTATATTAATTATTCACTTTGATTCACTTTAAACAAAGAGGCGCCTGCCCGCAGGCCACACACTGGACTGAACGAGAATCTCGACTCTCTCTCTCTGTTTGTATAGGAAAAATAATAGATGAAAATAACAATTCCCTTTTTATTAAAAGTAAAAAAATACTTTTTTCTCTAATCTAACTTTATTTATAACTGGAAAAGAATGTCAACAAGTGATTTGGAATATTCCAAGGACTTTCTTAAATAATCAACCCTTCATCCCCCCCACCCCCTAATCAAAATAATAATAAACGCTATTTTTTGAATGTTTTCTATTTATTTGGCTTCGATTTAGCTAAAAAATTAAAAAACATTTTTTTTTTTTAATTTGTCAACCCCTAATCCAATCTTAATAAATAAAATAATTAACAATGCAATCGCCTTCGGCGAGCTTCGTGCCTAGTCAGAAAGAAATTAAAACCCTGAAAAACTTCCCTGGATCCGCCTTTGGGTTTTACACATAGTATAATTTTCTAGAATGAGTCTTACTTTAGGCCAGTGGTTTCTAAACTTTATGTTACAACGCCTCCGTTAAAAAAATTTTATTTATTTATTTATTCATATATATTATTTTAATTAAGGAAAACCTCCGTCCCAGAACCTTGTAAATTTTATTATTTTATTTATAAAATCATTTGGAAAATTGGTCCTGGTGGCCAATAATCGCCCCTCCCCTTAGATTAGTACGCGCCTCACAGTTTGGAAAACGCTGCTCTAGAGTCAGCCCTTCCAGTATCGGGACCTTTGGCGGGGAATAAGCCGGTAAATTTCAGGGAAGATGGTTTTTCGCAAATATCTCGAAAACTATGCGTTTTTCCGCAAAAATTCATCTATACAAAAATAATCGGAATTAAATTACCAACAAAAATGGTCTAGTACATAATCACGGAAAACCGAACGGTTCGAGAGATATAGAGGGGTAAAATTTGTAATTTATTTAATCATGGTAACAAGATACGTATAAATATTTCTCTATTTCAGTGTCTCCCTCTATATCTCCCGAACCGTTCACTCTAGAGTGATTATGTACTAGACCATTTTTTGTTTGTAATTTAATTTCGATTATTTTTGTATAGATGAATTTTCGCGGAAAACCGCATAGTTTTCGAGATATTTGCGAAAAACCATCTTCCCACAATTTTACCGGCTTATTCCCGCTAAACGCCCCGGTACTGGAAGTGCTGACTCTAGAGTATCTTTCCATCACTAAAATGCAACCTATTCTGAAAATATTAGCCTTCAGTACAAAAGAGGAAAAACAAAATTAATATCTAAGTATGTAAATTTATGTTTAATTATGTAGATCTTTTTTCCGGTCTTATCTCAATGGCGCTTGGTTCCTTCGTGCATAACATCGTCCAATTATATTCTCTATAAAAGTAGACAAATAACAAATAATCTAATAAACGAACCAGAATAATTAATGTTAATTTATTTCGCAATAAATTTGTCTGTCTAAATAAATACAAAATAAATAAATTATTTGGTTCATTAATATAAGAAAGAGCAAATTGACATCATATATGGACATCGGTGTCTGAATATTGATGAATATTTATTGCAATTTTTTTTTTTTCTATATTGATTGATAATTTAATTAAAAAAAGAATTTTTGAATATATTTTTTTTTTAATACTGTATATAAATTATTCCTTAGCAAATAAATGAATAAATTACAAAGTTGGAAATCTATTATATTGGTAATTTTACAAAAAAAAATATATTTATACTCCATTTTAATGAAATAATAAGGGAATAAAAATGAGCAATTTTAAATTTAGATATTAATTTGAAATACCCCCTCCCCTGGGACCGAGAGGCTGGAGAAGATGGTAAATGTCATTATTGATAATCTAAAAGCCAAGGGGTGTGGATTCGGATGCCTGGCAATTTAAAGAGAAGCAGGAAATTGAAGGCAACCAGTATAGCAGCGTTTTCCAAAACTGTGAAGCGCCCCTCCCTAGGGAGGCCCAGACTAGTCTAAGGGGAGGCGCGAATGTTAACCACAGCGAGCAATTTTCCAAATGATTAATAAATAGGAATAAATAAAAAAAAATATTTTTATATTTTATAAATTTACTAGTCGCAAAGCCCGCCTTCGGCGGGCTTTCCGCCTAACCAGGGGGCTGCGCCCCTGGACTCCCCTTGCTCGCCTTCGGCGAGCAAGTTTATTCCCGATTTGGGATATTTCTTGTTGCAATGCAAGTGTTAAGATGTTAAGGAAGTATCTTATATTCAAGCGACACATGAAACCACTTTGACCGATTGGGCACAGCACAAAAGGGTCTGTTTATGACTGTTTAAAGGGTCAGTCACCTGCTTCCTCTCTTCGTTTTTCACCTGCTGCGTAGCCCCCACCCCCAGCCCATAGTCAGGTAGGAAGCTGGTTCACACAGCATAAAGGACGCTCTCTAATTTCTAGCCAACTTGTTGATTTTGTGTTCCCATATTGAAGAAATTTGATTATAATTAATTTTCCAAAACATTTAAGAGATTCAAATTATTACTACGTTACTCCCAGAGCCATGTATTATAGGTGTACTTAATTTCAAATGGATTCATTGAAAATTGTGGATTTCTATAGAACATATACATACATATTTACATACATACATACATTTTTCCCATTTCATTTTTATATATATAGATTGTATGGTATGTCTTTGTGGAAGGGAAGTATTATTAAGGTGCGCGTCTCGGGGTGCTAATTTTGGGACTTTCCAGCGGCCACAATTTTGAAGCTATCGACCTCAATTTTTTTTAAATTAAAGCTATTTAAAATATCTACAACTTATAGAAGCCCTTTTTTTGATTTTCGAAAAAAAAAAATTTTTTTTTAGATTAATCGCATTAAATAAAAGATATTTTAAAAAAAGGAGCTCTATAAGTTGTAGATAATTAAATTAGTAATCATTGTGTTAAAAAATAATGAATTTTTTGCCTTTAATTAATTAGCTGGAAAGTCTAGAATTAAATGCAACAAGTTACGTGTTTTCCTATGGGGGAACACTAACGCCATCTGGTGCCGCCTCGAGTCAATCGTGCTTTAACGGTTTTTCGAGACGCGCACCTTAAGGCTGAGTCAAAAAAATTCCAAGACATAGGCTATACAACCAAAATTATTTCTTTTTATTGTAACGTTTCAGGCCACTGGTTTAGGCCATCTTCATTCTCACCTCCGGCTCTGAAGATGGTCTTAACCAGTGGCCGAAACGTCTAAATAAAAATAAATTATTTTGGCTCCATATATCTTTTTTTTTTTACTCCCTTCGGCTCTGAAGATGGCCTAAACCAGTGGTTGAAACGTTGAATGAAATTTTGAATAAAAATTAAATGAAATTTTGATTGAAAATTAAAATTTCATTTATTCTCACCTCCGGCTTTGAAGATGGCCTAAACCAGTGGCCGAAACGTCACAATAGAAGAAATTATTTTGGCTGCATATGTCATGGATTTTTTTTCTCAATCTTAATAAAAATTTATATTTTTTAGCATTAACAAATAGACTATTTTAAAATTACAGAAATTCGGCATTTATGTCTTTGTTTTATTTAAATTGTAAATAATTATTAAAATAATATGTATTTTTTTTTTTTTTTTTAAAAACATTCACACTTTTTTCTCATTCACACTCACAATCACACACGCATTCACACAGTCTTTTCGGCAACTTAGGCCATTTAAGACTTTAGACGATAACCGTTATTTATTATTATACATATTGGGGTCCAGGCATTCTTATATAAGCCATTTGGTATCCAAATGCCTTATATAAAAAATCATCGGACTTGCCTGGGGTCCGAACCCGCGACGTTTGGTATACGAGGTTAGCACGCTAACCTCTACGCCATGCCCCGAGGGCAATATGTATTTATGTTAAAGAAACAAAGTGTTATGATTTCATTGACGCGCAGTGTATAATACGTTAAAAAAAAATTCACCACACCATTAAATTTTGCGCCTAAAATATAGACAACCGGATCAATAACAAATTATTCCCTCGCTCTTCAACGAAACAGAGAAGTGACTTTAACAATTTTCTAAACTAAAGAATCAAAGCGACAGGGCACTTGGGGGAATAGACACATGGATTGCCTATATTTAAGGCGTTTAAAAAAGCGAGGCTGTTTTTTTTTGGAACTTCATTATACATCGCTGTTCTAAAAATTTACTGACTTGTTCTATATTAATCGTCAATTAAAATAAATACAAGTTGTAATTGAATCGTTTATTTCAGAAAGCACCTAAGGGACAAAATTTCAAAAAATGTGTTTTTGTTGCTAATGTACAATTTAAAGGTAAATACATCTTTTAGAGCCGAAATAACCAATGTTCCTCATCAGCAATGCTATTTGGCAGCCTTGAAAATAATCCGTTTATTTCAGAAAGAACCTAAGCGCCGTCGCTTAGGTCTAATCCCAGACGTAGGCTTGGAGTTGTGCACGAAGAAAAATACAAACGGAACATTATTCGGAATGCTAGGCTCAAAGGACTGCAGTACGTCTCTGTATATACGCTGTGTATATAGGCATACTGTAGCGTGTAGTCTACTTGTATTTTTCGATTTAGGCATAGTAAAAACACTCTTTTTTATACTTAAGTGTGTCTATTACTTACCTTTGATAACAAAACAGGTAAAAATTAATGGTTTGACTTAATTTCAATAATAATTTTTAAAAAATCACTCCTTTATTGCAGAAACCACCTAAGTGCAATTTTTTCAAAAATTAATTACTCAAAAACTTAAAGGAAAAAAATAATTTTTTAAATAGATTATCCCAATAGCATGTTTTTGATTTGGTAAAAAAATATTTGAAGAAGACTAGACCTATACTTAAGCTGCAAAACAGTTTTTTTTAGTTTTCCGAAAGTTGAAAAAAAGTGCACTTAGGTGCTTTCTGAAATAAACGATTCAATTGTAGATTGAATTTTTTTTTTTTTTTGTTTATTAACAAAAGTTGTCAGTAAAAAAAAAAAAAAAAAAAAAAAAAAAAACACTTGTCCCCTTGGGAGAGCAATGAATAGTCTAATCTTTTTGTTGATCTATTGATATGTCAAACAGAAAAAGACCATTCTTTCTTTCTTTCTTTTTTTTTTATTAAAAAAAAAAAAAAAAAAATTCTTTCTGTGTTCCTTTCAAGATTTATATAAAGTGACATTCAGTTTATAGCGACAAGATTTAGATTTGCATAGGTATATAAATGAAAAAATTGAATAATATATAAACACAATTTATACTTATCAAGATAAAATGAAATTTCGATATTCAATAATAAAATATGAAATAATCAAAAGAAAGATCTTAGGGGTAGTCGGTTGCTTCAATCCTAGTCAACTTGCAAACTTATCCGGTAGATAGCAAATCATCGATATAGTAACCAAGAGCACGTTTAACCTTCGAGTTTTTTCATATATGGATCGTTTATTTTGAAAGTGGTGTAAGTCCATTTTCTATTGTTTCGTGAAAATGAAAGGTTAACATATCTGTTTATTAAAAAATCTATTTACCGACCAATTTTCAATTGAACAAAACATGGGAATTTTTTAAGAAATTTACCACTAGCTAGTTATTCATAAAAAAAATTACATTAATTTAATCATAAATTTTGTGAAATCTCATTTTTTTTAAATGGACTTACACCACTTTCAAAATAAACGGTCCATATAATTAGCTATCGAAAATTTAGGGGAGAGAGGGGTAATGGCGCTCACTGGGTAATGGCGCTCACCCCTGTAACTCTGTCAAAATAAAACTTAGCAAATCGCCACGGAGCGTGAAATGCAAGGGGAGGGGGTCTCTAACAGGCAACAATGCAAAAGGACAGTCAGCTTGCGTCATGTGACCGTGAAGTGAGTTTCTTCGTTTGCGGCCGCACTGATCTAATTTTCGGTGTCGTGTTTTTTGTCGATAAGTCCAAAATTTTAATGCTTATTAAATTTTTAATTTTACTTTTCTGACAGTAAAACTATTCTATTCTGTGATAATGTAATCAATTTTCAACAATTGCAAATGATTTTTTTTTATTTCAAATTAATTATAAAACTACCGTTTGGGGTAATACCGCTCATCTGAGCGCCATTACCCCTTAGAAAGTTTTTCAGACTGTGAAGATGAAGAGCAGCTTTGTGACGATGACAGTGATGATGAATTGAATGTGGATGATGAAAATTATAACAAATGTATTATTTGCGAAGAAATTGGAAAAATTAACGAGTTGTGGTATTGCTGCACCATCTGTGGAATGTGGGCTCATGCTATGTGTTCAGTGTGGGATTCGCCAGATGGATATATCTGTGACTTATGTGTCCAAAAATAAAATATTTCTATTTCTAATTAGTGTTACCTCTAATAATAGTAATTAGTTTATATTATAATTATAATAATTGAAGTTGATTTCACATCGAAGACTTTACTCTATTTGTTATATTGAAAAAGGCTAATCTTACGTCCAAATGGGAATAATTGATGCTAATTTGTGATTGTATACTTTACTTTTATTGTATAAGATTGATCTCATAAATATTTCTTTAATTAATATGTATCTTACATGTTATATTCCAAAAATACATTTGAGCGTTATTACCCCATGCCCTGAGCGGCATTACCCAAAGCCAGGGGCAATGCCGCTCCAAACATGTTTTTTTAATATTGTTTCCCTACTACTAATAGGGCAAAGATATATGCTTTTGGTGTTAAATTGTTGATTACTCGATAATTAAAGACTTTATTACCCATCTTAATTTGGATTTATAATAAATGATTTAAAAAGATACACCATGTTTTCCTTAAGTGAACGCCATTCCCCCTCTCTCCCCTAATAAGGACGTTTCGGGAGCGCTTCGACGAAATAATATAAAAGTTTTTTTTATTTCTGCTGGCTGCCCTGCTCATAGCTTTCTTTATTAAAAAATAATTAGCTATCTGAGATATAAGGGAAGTTTTCGGTATACCGAAACCTACAACACTCAGACGATCGATTTAATGAGAGAAATAATTAAACAAAAAATATTTTGGTACAAAGATTGAGAAATAATTTTCAATACGTAGGGCTTAAGTCTATAGTTGGTAGTACAATCAGAATAGATGAAAAGGAGAAGAACAGATAGTCGTGTTTGATTATTTTTATTTCCATCAAGTTGACGTTTCGATTCCGGTTGCGATCATTCTCAGAACAGATGGGTGTTAAATATGTGTATATTTATTTAACACCTTCTAACTAACTTTCCTTATAATAATAATAATTATAAATCGTCTTTATTGAAAATATTGATAGATAATATTTGAATGCACATAATTTATATCCTGTTTTTTTTTTTTTTTTTTTTTTTACAAAATTTGTTAAAATATTTCACACAGATCCATGGTCAGCTTGACCGTCTGAAGGAGTTGCTCAACTATTACAATATCAATATCCCAATCTTTGTATACCAATATATTTTTTGTTAAGTTAAATCAAAATGGGCTTAACTCTTTGGATATTCTTTGGCTCTTTTCTGCTCTAATTAAAAAGGATAGGTGAAAAGGAGAAGAAAATCCGCAGCTAGTCGTGTTTCATTATTTTTATTCCTATCATGTTGACATTTCGATCCCGGTTGAGATCATCCTCAGAACAGATGAGTGTTACACATATTTAACATCATGTTGACGATTCGATCCAGGTTGGTGTTAAATAAATGTACACATATTTAACAACCTTCTGTTCTGAGGATGATCCCAACTGGGATCGAAATGTCAACATTGATTGTAATAGTTGAGCAACTCCTCCAGACGGTCAAGCTGATCTGTGTGAAATAATTTAACAAATTTTGTAAAAAAAAAAAAAAAAAAAAAGATATAACTTATGTGCATGCAAATATTATCTATTTTCAATAAAGACGATTTATAATTATTATTATAATAAGGAAAGTTTTGTGAAGTTGGCAACTTAATTAAAATTAAAAGTAATTTTTAACAAAAATTCAAAAATTTCTCAAAAAAAAATAAATAAACAAGGCTTCTGTTTCTAATTTCACTTCTTAGTTAACCTTTATACCGAACTTTGGGTCTAATTAACTAGCTATCCTTCGGATAAGTTAGTTGACTATGATTTTTCGAGTCTTTTTAGTTCTAATTAAGCTATGATTAAATAAGGACCCAGCTAACTAACAACGATCTGGGTCCTTATTTAATCATAGCTTAATTAGAACTAAAAGACTCGAAAATTATAGTCAACTTATCCGAAGGATAGCTAGTTAATTAGAAATGAAGAAATAATCAACAATATAAATTTTTTATTCAATTTTATGATAGTATAGTATTGATAGATTATTTGTAGTATAGTATTAAATAAAAAATAATCCCTAAATGCAAAGGAGTCATGAAATTAATAAAAATAAAATAGTAGTGTTAACTTTCCATACAAAGCAGTTACTGTCCCAGATTTTTTTGATGTATTAGGGTCGGAAAATCAGGTCTGATAACATTAACATATTTTGACTGAAGGATGTTAATTGATTGATCAGATGGAGAGAGTGAAAAAAAAAAAAAATAGAAAATCAGTTTGCATTTAACAGACAAATTTAGCGAATAAACTGCGTCTGAGTGTCTGTGGGTCCGTAACAATCGTTAAGGGGGTCCGGGAGTGAAGGTGTTACGCATGTGTTTCCCGATAAGATGCCGTAGTGTGTCATAAAAAGTATGCCCAAAAAATCAAGTAATACAAAAATTTGCCAAGAGATGTCAGCATGGTAGCTAATAATATTTAATGCATTTGGTTGATTTTCATTGATCTTTTAACAATAAATACTTTATAAATGTTATTATATATTATGTATCTTTTATAAAAGCATAAAAATATATAAATATAGGCCAGATATAGGCCAAAAGGGGATCAGCTGTTAGACTAGCCTGCCATCTATTGCAAGACTGCTGAACTAATTTGACAGTTGATTTTAAATAAATCATCTAAGCTTATTTTAAAAATTTCTTAATTAATATGTGATTAATAATAACAATAAATTCATTTTTAAATTTAAAAAAAATTAAAGATTATTGGGACAGATTGTTTTTTTTTTGTATTTGTTTGATAACAAAAAAATTAATTACGATAATTTTTTAATAAGTCATTAAACAAATTATAGCTCGATGTCCCAATAATCTCTTATGAATTTAATTCATTAAAAAAAAACCGCATTGAAATATTCCTTATAATAGTCTAGTTTTTTTTTTTTAAGTTCGTTTAGACGTCGCTCCTGAACGCCCTTAAGGCTGGTCGTCCACTGGACGCTACCGCTACAAGCGCGTCAACAAGAGACGCGACAACACGCGACAAGGGTCGTCCACTGCACGCTACTTCGCGCTACATTTGACATAAAATTTCATATAAATTTCTAACCAATAAATAAAACAAATCCATATAATTTTAATAAATAATTAAATTGAAATATAAAACCAAGATAAAAATGTCCTAATTTATATTTATTTTCGCTAAATTTTCAAATAATCTTATTTTAAAATTCTTTATATTCTGGGATGAAGGTTATTTTAAATAGACCTCGAAGAGCCCCAGTTACTTCACCAAATCACTCAATGTGAAAAAAACAAAAATGTATAATTTTATCAATTTAATATATATATACAGTATATCACAAAAAATTGTAATGTCGACTATAAAAGAATAAGTAAGTGTTGAATATAAAATAAATTACACATACTCTATGTTTATCTTTAAAGGTCCTGACGGTGATGAAAAATCGAAACTGATATTTGCAAAGCAGTCGATTCTTGAAACAGTTAATAAAAAATTTAAAAAATTTATGAAAATTCATTTAAACACACACTCACCGAACAAACAGTGATTGATGAAGTAACTACGGCTCTTTGAGGTCTATTTAATCTTATTTTGTCCCACAAATTAAATATCGACATTTTGGTCTTTGTTTTATTCAATTCCATCAATTTTATTAAGAAAAAAACAAAGTGTTGCGGTTTTTTTTTGCCGGTGAGAGTATTTTAGGTTAGAAAAACAAAGGGTTAGACGCTATAACGCGCTACAGATCCCATTTTTTTGGGATCTGTAGCGCCTTGTCCTCGAAGCGCGTTGTAGCGTGTTGTCGCGAGCTTGCAGTGGACGAGCTTCAAATGATTCACACACATTGGGATCTGTAGCGTGTTGTAGCGCTTGTAGCGGTAGCGCGTTGTCGCGTCCAGTGGACGACCAGGCTAATGCGTATATTAAAGTGGTTTGAGAAATAAAAATAATAAGAATAAGAATAGAAGCATCAGACAATACAATCAAGGTGTATTCAGGGTGAAAGGCTCGTGGTCAATGCCAGCAAGTCAAGGGCAGAGTTTAAACAAAAAGATTCGGAAAATGATTGGAAAAAAATCTGGTAGCACAGCACACAACCAAAGCTAAGAGAAAGTTGTATTCTGTGCTTGTCACTGCAGATTTGTTGTGTCGACATGTGTTTAGTTTAAAAATTCAGATATAATAAAGGGGGCACGCTGGTGTAGCGGGCTAGTTTGTCAGCTTCCGTGTTCAAATCCCGGGCGTGCGGGATTTTTTAAAAATTTTATTAATTAAGAAGGTTCCCTTTCAGTGATGCATTTTCTTCAAAGGAGTAGGATTCACGCCGGTGCTGAGGGAGTCCCTCCTCAACTAGGTCCGCCCTACTTCCCAACCGATGTGCCCCCGACGCCCAAGGGTGCCGCGAAAATGACTAAGGGGGTGCCACGAGATAATTAGATAAACGAAAAAAATATAACAAATAAATAAAGAGGCGGAAAAAATAAAGTTTTGCAAAAAAAAAGGTCAAATAATTTTAACGTAAGCGGCAAAAATTAGCTTTGCTAAAAGGGGGATATAAGGATTAGTTCACTAGCTAGAAATGAACGCAGGAGGAGGAGTTAGAGATAGGAAATAAGGCAGGAGGAGGGAGTTACAGATAGGAAATAATGTAACTTCCTGGAGATCCGTTAATTAGTTACGGCCAGAGTCCGGATGGGTTTGAGGTGTGTGTCAACGTGCACTAAAGCACTTCGGGTAAATAAACGGGGATCCCCGATAGGAATTTGTAGACAATATCTCTGTCACAGGAAGAATTTTTATATTTAAGTTCCATTTAAGTCATTAATTTCTCATTTGGCAAGAAGAGGTATCTATATCTTTTAAGATTTCGTTGATATATAAAATAGATCCGGGGATAAGGGGGAGAGAGGAGGGAGGGGGGGGGGGAGTGAGGAAGAAGAAAGCGGAATTGAATATCTTCCTTATCCGATTGCTATCAAATTCTCTCTTATCTGTTTTTCCTTTTTTTTTTCTCATCTCTCTTTTACTCCTCCCTTACAAAAAAAAAAAAAAAAAAAAAAAATTAAACCTGAAAATCTTTAAAATATATTATCCCCATTTTGTATATTATATTTTTTTTTTTATATATATAATTCTTCTGTACGTGTGTATGTGACTGAACTCCCTCCTAAACGACTGAACCGATTTTTTGATGAAATTTTTTGTGTATGTTTGTGAGAATCCCGGACAGGTTTTGTTTCACAAATAACAATAAGTTAATGAGTAATTAACCGTTAAAATAAGAAAAAAATAAAAATTAGGAGAAATAGTTGCCATGGTAACAAAATATAAATATTTTACCCATGTTTTACGATTTTTTTTATTTATTTACATTTTGAATTAAAAAATATCGGCGGTAAATTTTTGTTTGTGTACCGGGAGAGGTCCCGGAAAGGATATGATTCACAAAAAATCTTAAGTTCATGAATAATTAGCCGTTAATATAATCTCTATATATAAAAATGAAAAGGGAATATGGATGTGTAGATATGTAGATAAAAAGAGGGGGGGGGGGCAGGGGCCCAGCCTTGGAGAGAAAACCCCCGGAGAGGGGGGGGTTTTATTTTTAGTAAATATAATTAAACAAACACAATGGAGGAAGGAGACAAGTTGTAATTTAAATAGAGAAAAGTCGGACGGTACAAAAACAGACAACATTGTTTAAACAATTTAACTTTCTTTTGGCCTGCTTCTTGGATTATAACCTTTTTTTTTTGGGGGGGGGGGGGGAAGAGGATTTCATTTCGATTTCAGGAAAATTTTTTTCTCTTTTTTTTTAGTATTTAGAACAAAACAATCAATTGCGATGATGATGCTCTCAATTTCTAATCCTTGAATTTAAGTATCTAGCGGCTTTATATCAGGGGCGTATATAAGGGGGGGCGGGGGGGGGGCCCGGGCCCCCCGAAATTTCCCAAACACATATATAGGAATATAGAGCCAATAATGGGTCTCGCCCCCCCCCCCGAAATGCTTGCGCGGCCCCGTAGCGCGAGAATATAGGCTCCGTTCCACGAACGGCACATGAAGGAAATTTTGTTCCGCTGGTGGCAAAAATTTTGCGTCTCTAAAAAAAAGGTAAAATATTTTTTCGGACGGGAAAATTTGATTCCGCTTTTGAGAACAGCCCCCCACCCTCCGAAAAAATTTCTATATACGCCCCTGTTTTATATTTTACAAATTAATAATAAATTACGCTATTGACATCTGTACGTTCTGATCTGGATGTCACAGCAACTCCCTCTTCAACAAGAGTGGATTCGCATTCCAAGAAGTGAATATTATTTATTTAAATCATTTGGATATCAAATGGTGTTTCTTTTATTTTGTAATAATAAATATAGCCTAAGTCTATATGGTCTAAGGAAGTCTTAGGGATGGAAAAGTTGACTCTGACTTTAGTCAAGAATCGATCTTTGACTGAAAATAATCGACTTTTTAGAATCGAGTTGAAACTCTTTCAAGTCGATTAGAATCGATTCTCACTGGACGACTTCGACTTTTTTCTTACAATGTAATATAGTTTGTAATGTTTTTATTGATTGACTTTCATCTTTCTTTTAAAAACCTACACATAACCAGTGGCGTAAGGTACAATGAGGGACAATATCAAGTCCCACCCATGCGTTTTCTACTTGTGACTATTTCATTGTTTTTATAAAAGAATATGAAAATCTTTATTAGAAATTTTCTTGGTTTGATCCATGAAAGTTTCCAAATATATAATTTTTTTAAAAACAATGAAATAATCACAAGTAGAAGAAAAACGCATGGGTGGGACTTAATATTGTCCCTCATTGTACACTCGGGCCTTGGGGGGCCCCTCGGA
>JAKCPI010020018.1:0-45556 GCA_023213315.1 Euborellia annulipes | reverse complement strand
TACTTTCTCTTAGCCTATATATGAAATATATAGGAGAGAAAGTATTGCGATCATGTCAAAAATTCGATGTCGAGATTTTGATGGATATACATGTTTTGAGGTCCCCTGAGTCCAAAAAAGTGGGTCCCGCAAATTGGTCTGTGTGTGTGTGTGTGTGTATGTATGTGTGTGCGTGCGTGTGTCTGTATGTGTGGACAGATTTTTAGCATGAAGGAATTGAGCTACCGGATTGAAATTTTATATTTAACTTAGGTACCTTTGAAGAATCTCAAAATAAGCTTTTGAACAAAATCGGCCAAAAAGTACTAGTACTTTACTGATGTACTTTTTCAGTTTTTTTCGATTTTCTCAAAATTCCCTCCAAGGATTTTTTTTTTAATTCATAAATGAACTATTTTTTAGATGCTCTTTAAAATGTATATTCTCATTTTGCCGTTGAAATCTTCTGAAGACCACTTTACTCTTGTTCTTCATAGGAAAGATAGAAATGGTTGCCATGGTAACGGAATTTAAATCTTTTTTCTTTTTATTAGATTAAAAATCAATTATTATTTAAATTCCCATTTTTACTTTCTCTTACCTATGTATATATGTAATATATATATAGAGACATTTCGCGACATGGTCTGTCTGTCTGTGTGTCTGTGTGTGTGTCTGTGAACAAAATATCTCAAGAACGAAAAGAGCTAGGAGGTTGAAATTTTATATTTAAATTAGGCACCCCCCTGGGACGTGACACGAAGCTTTTGAACAAAATCGACCAAAAAGTACTAGTACTTTACTGATGTAGTTTTTCAGTTTTTTTCGATTTTCTCTAAATTTGCTCCAACGATTTTTTTTTAAATTCAAAAATCAATTATTTTTTAGATTCTCAATAAAATGTATATTCTCATTTTGTGATTGAAATCTTCTGAAGACCACTTTACTCTTGTACTCCATAGAAAAGATAGAAATGGTTGCCATGGTATCAAAATATAAATATTTTCCCATACTTATAAATTTTACATCTTGAATTCAATTGTACCCTACTGTCGGAAACTAAATACATGTCGACACAAAAAATCTGGTGAGACAAGCACAGTACACAACTTTCGATTACCGAAGGTAAGAGAAAGTTGTGTGCTGTGCGCCAGTCACACCAGATTTTTTTATATATAATTTGAGAATAATTTTTTTTAATTAGGATGTGTTATATGCAATTATTTAAACAAACAACACCTTACAAGTTTAAATTTAATAAATCTCCCTTTATGCCACTCATCAAAGTTATAATTTTTCCTGAGATCATTCCCTTAAAAAAGGGAATTATTTGTATTGCTGGCAAGTAAAAATAATTATTTAATAATAGGTAGATTGGTTGAAAAATTTTTTTCTATTGCATTTAAGGAAAAAGCAAGCAAAATGCCGATCATAATGAATTGTATTTTATTAATAATTAATTATAAAAATTTATTCAATTTTGACACAAATTTGTAGTAGTCTATGACTTTACTTTTTTACGTTATTAATACACACAAATAAATTAATATGAATAAAAATATATATAATTTGATAGAAAAATATTTAAAAATTAATTCTTTTAAAACAATTGTAAAATAAAAACTATGAATTGTGTGAGTCTGCACTTTCTCTCTTCTGCAGGTATTACCATGGTCAATGCTCTGCCGAATTAAAATCAATTATCCCACCCAATGCAACATATTCACGGAACACAAGAGAGGCATCTTCCCAGCATCCCTATGCTGTTCAGATCACGACTAACAGAACAAATCAATTTCATTCTTCCTTTGTCCCCATGACCTCCCGTGATTGGAACAAGCTCCCTGCGTCTATCTTCCCCAAAACCTACAATCTTCAGACTTTCAAGTCTAACCTCAACAGGCATCTTCTCAGTTCCCGCAGTTGAGTTTCCCCTTTATGCTTCTCCTTTTGTTTTTATTTTCTTCCTGGCTGCATGTGACTATTGGTCATTATAGGTCTTCGGACCTTATGCACCCATTCCAAAAAAAAAAAAAATTCATTATTCATTATTATTATGAGAGATTTTAATATTAGACCACATTTTGTATTAATTATTTATATTTTTGAAAATAATAATTAATACAAAATGTGGTCTTTAA
Organism: Euborellia annulipes; assembly: GCA_023213315.1. Taxonomy (NCBI): domain Eukaryota; kingdom Metazoa; phylum Arthropoda; class Insecta; order Dermaptera; family Anisolabididae; genus Euborellia; species Euborellia annulipes. Next base: position 43,436 of record JAKCPI010020018.1, on the reverse strand, counting down.
TTAAAAACACTTATAATAATAATACAACCACTAAAACATTAATAAATACTTAATGAAATTAAACTTCAATTTGTTCAAATATTTTATAATTATTATAATAATTAATTTTAAAACATTTTTTTTTCTATCAAATTAAATATATTTTTATTCATATTAATTTATTTATGGTCTATAATTTCATTTGAAAAAATTTTAGAATGAATATGATAGGAGAAATGTATAATAATTTAATTTTATTAATATGACTATTAAATAATTGAATACTGAGCGTGCTATGGTGATTACAACAGTTTTTTTTTTTATATAATTTTTTTTTTTTTTTAATTTGGATGTGTAAGGATATATGCAATTATTTAAACAAACACCTTTGCCTTGACCAGAATGCACAATTTGTATTCAAGGTTGAAGCTTCGAAGTTGAAGCTTTTTGCATGGAAGCAACGAGATTGACGGATCCTTCCCAGTTTTTATTATTATTATAATAGATTGTAATCCATGGCCAGAGAGTGGATAAAAACGAGGAAGGAGAACACATAAATACTTAGTAATTTTAATTCCTAGAGAGGGAATTTTCATTTATAATCAAAAAAAATAAAGCAATTCCGGTTGAACTTAATTGAAGAAATAAATAAATCCTGTGGGATCCTAATTAAATGTTCGACATGGTCCCCCCTCCCCCCCTTCCCTCCGGTTTAATGAAAAGGTTAACTCGCTTGTCAAAGTTGAGAGAGCTTGTATTTTAATGGAATGATTGGTTGTAAAACTATAATGAGCCGATAGAAAGCTGCCTGCTCCCGAGCCCCTCTCTCTCTCTCTCTCTCTCTCTTATCTTATCTCTCTCTCTCTTGAGTGGGGCTTATAGAACAACCCCCCCCCCCCCCCCTCTTAAAGCAACTTCTCTCTCTCTTTTGGTCCAAGATGCTAACTCGAGTTTGATGGTAATACACCCACCAAAGGTAAACTAAACATTGAAAGCTAACAGTTATAAACAAGTAAGTTTGTGTATGTGTGTGTGTGTGTGTGTCAGATGAAATTAAAAAACTTTTCAAATTTCTAGGATAAACGTTTGTGAGATAAAGAATTCTTATATTCTCATCCCCTAAAATAATATACCAAGAGACGCAAGCAAATCCATCCAAGAGGTGTGCAAATATACAAATCTATTCAACAAACAACTAGGTGGCCGAAACAGCATTTTTTTTAACACTCACACTCACACACACATTCACAGTCTCTTCGGAAACTAGGCCATTTAAGATTTTGACGATAACTGTTATTATTTATAATATCTATTGGGAGTCCAGGCATTTCTATTTAAGCCATTTGGTATCCAAATCATCGGACTGCCTGGGGGTTCGAACCCGCGACGATCGGGATAGAAGGTAGGCACGCTACCAATTAGACCAAGCCCGTAGGCGAAACAGCATTAAAACAGCAAATTATACTTGGTGATGTTTCAATTTATTGATGAATTTAGATGTGCTATTATCAGGAGTTTTACAAATTTGTATTTAAATACGTATTTCGACAATTTAAAGGCAAATACAAATTTGTAAATGACACGTTGTCTAAATACGCATCAATTTCATCAAAAAATTGAAACATATCACCAAGTGTTTTTACTTATTAATCTCAAATGTCACCTGTCATAATCGAAGAAAAAAATAATATTTATTTATTTATTATTAAATTTATATCCTAGAATAGAGAACTCTAAAAAACAGACCTGTACAATTGATTTTATCTGAACCGACATAAATTTTTAATCTTTATTTTACCGCTAGAAAATAAATTTTTGTTTTACATATTTCGGGTTTTTTATATAATTGTAATGTACACTATACACATGTAAAAGCTTTAACAGTATAATTATTGTTATAATTTACTTTGACGGTATGGAGATCAAGACCACGAGCTTTCCGAGTTATCCATTCTACTTTCTTTCGCTTGATCTCTAATGCCAATTGCACCGTACGAGTTAAGCATTGTTTAACGCTAAATAATAATTAACTTTCCAAATTTCGTTGTACCGCTTGCAAAGTCAAACTTAAATGTCTGAATCTTAACTTAAATCCAAGCCCTTGATTTCAGGGCTTAAAGCATACGTAACCTAAAAAAACAATTTTCTGTTAAATCTATTCCATTATATTGATAGTATATAATATGAATTCCCTAACAACTAACCTTAATTTTTTTATTCGATCTAGATTTTTTTGACTTGAAAAAAGAAAGTGTAGCCTTTTTTTGCCCATCTTAAAAGGGTTTTTAAACGACGTTTTGATCGAGATCCTCTCTTCGTCAGCTGTACGGCCCCTCAGGTGAAAATGTCTTCTTTTTTACAGTGCATCCTTAGGATGATGTCATTCACTTGTTTGAAAAAATTCTCGTGAATATAATTTTATTAAAAAAAAAAAAAAGAAATTTACTTTTAGTGGTATTGAGGATATTTTTTTTTTTCCTTCTTATTTTTTATCGTTATAAAATCAAACATTTAAGGCTTTTTAATTAGCAGTAGTAAAAATATATTTAATGTGGAATTTCAAGTTTTGCCTACCTGTGAATAATATAAATAAATATTTTTTTCTCTCTCGTTATTTTTCTGTAATTTTTTTTCTTCAATTAGAATAAAAATATGGCGCTTGTGATTGTTCTATGCTTTATATAATAGTCTATGGCTAACAGTGGGGCTCTTAGAAGGGAGTTATAATTAACCCATTATCTTCCATGAAGAGATGGGATTCAAAAAAAAGAAGAAGAAAGGGCATCTCTGATGCATTTTGATGATGTCGGATATCCTCATTCTCAAAATACCAACATGCGTTGAGAAAGAAAGAAAGAAAAAAAAAACTCCTCGTTGGTATTAGTGCAAAGTATGTTTTTGTTTTAAGGGCGGCTCTTTTGAAATTCGCCTCGCGTTTTTAAGCGCCCGGCGCCCGGCAGGCGGGACAACTCTCCCGCACACACTCCCCCTCTCAAAGTCTGACGACGACTTGACGACACGGGTCGGGAATTTTTACAAAAAAATCGTAAATAAAAGAAAGTCTTTGGGTGGTGAGGGTTGAGGGAAAGGAATCGGAAGTGACGTCATGGGGATGGATTTCGACAAGAAATGAAAAAATATTTTTGATTGAAAAAAAAAAAAAAAAAAGGAAGGATAATATTCCATATGAAAACATGTGTAGTGGATTAATAACAGAAAAATCTGGTGTGACTGGTCGCACAGCACACTGTGCTTCGCCGTGTTGAACGCCAATAGGCCCTACATTTTTTTTAACACTCACACTTTTTTCTCATTCACACTCACACAGTCTTTTCGGCAACTCAGGCCATATAAGACTTTTATGATAACCGTTGTATTAATAATTATATCTATTGGGGGTCCAGACATTCTTATTTAAGCCAATTGGTATCCAAATGGCTTAAATAAAATCATCGGACTGCCTGGGTCCGAACCCGCGACGTTTGGTATTCTAGGTTAGAACGCTAACCCCTACACCAAGCCCCGAGGGCGAATTCAAGATGTAAAATTTATAAACAGAGAAAAATATTTATATTTTGTTACCATGGCAGCCATTTCTCCTATCTTTCCTATGAAGTACAAAAGTAGAGTGGTTTTAAGAAGATTTTAAATGAGAATATACATTTTAAAGAGCATCTAAAAAATAATTGATTTTTGAATTTTAATCATAATCGGAAAAAAACTAAAGTACTTGTACTCTTTGACCGAATTAGTTTAAAAGCTTAGTGTTACGTCTCAGGAGGGTACAGTGAGCGCCACAATTAAGTCCCCACCTGATATCTTTAACCTTAAGTATATGGTGTAAAGTTAAATAATTTTAATCGCTGAAAAGGTAAAACGTAAAATCTGGTACAGATGATTTTATTTTACCTTTTCAAATTTAAAATTATTTTCCCATTTACCATTTACTATATCCTATACTTAAAACTAAAGCTATCAGGTGGGAACTTAATTGTGGCGCTCACTGTACCTAATTTAAATATAAAATTTCAACCTCTTAGCCCAACTCGATGTGCCGCATGCTTTAATAGAATGCCCTGTTTATCGGAACGCATGAAGAAACTTTGATTTAAACAGAAAATCTCTAAAAGATCTTTTATTTGACCCACAAAATGAATACGGAAATTTGTTTAAATATATCCCAAGAGTATTAATTTGTTTTTTAATATATATACGGTATATTTTTTTTTTTATTCACACTCACATTCACACAGTCTTTTCGGCAACTTAGGCCATATAAGACTTTAGACGATAACCGTTGTATTGAAAATATCTATTGGGGGTTCAGGCATTTCTATTTAAGCCATTTGGTATCCAAATGGCATAAATAAAATCATCGGACTGCCTGGGGTCCGAACCCGCGACGTTTGGTATAGGAAGTAGGCACGCTACCTACTACGCCAAACTCGGAGGCCGTTTTTTAATATATAATCTTCTACTGTTATATTATTTATTGTTATATATTTTAAGATTGTTGAATTTTCTTTGTACACAAGATCATATCAGTATTTATTTGTTAAGTTTCTGAAATGATTATTATTTGTTAAGTCTTTATGATGCAAATAGGTATTTATTTATTAAGATATTGTCATTCATCAAGGAATACGGAGGCTCGAAGCGCCCTAAACTGTAAAAAAAAATCAACCCCTTAGCTCTTTTCGTTCTTGATATATTTTCTTCACAGACAGACCATGTAGTGAAAACCACTCTTTTGGGGGACCTTAAAACGTGTATTTCCTTCAAAATCTCGACAACAAATTTTTGACATTAAACTAATATTTTCTCACTATATATGAGAAAGTAAAGAAATAATAATTGATTGCGAATTATAAAAAATTCGGAGTGAAACAATTTGGGTCTTTTGTTTGAAGGGGCGTGGGGGGGGGGGGCGTCTGGGACCCCTGGAGGGCCCCTCTAAAAGATCCATGATTGATGGACTCGTAGCTAAATGAGAATGCATTCAGATCGGACCACACCATTCTATTCAAAAGACCTTTTTTTTTTTTCTAAATAGAACGATTAGATCACCGTTTTACCGCATGTTAATATAATATTATACCTGTTTAAAATTACTATAATTATTTAATAGAGAGCCTCCCCCCCCCCTTCTTTTTTTTCTCTCTATCTTTCAACTAATTAACCGATTAAGGAACAATACAGGATTGTTGTTGTTGGATCGTTGCCTGTCTGTCTAGACGGTTTCTTATGTGGTGTCATTCCACCCTCGTAATCGGAAAAAATGTGTACGAGATAGGATTTGAAATAAAAAAAAAAGACAAGAGGTCGAACATAACCTTCCGTAACGCGATGGTTATTCTGGGAGTCGCAGAGCAAACACAGATGGATAGGAAAAAGAATAGGACGGAGGGGCGAGCGTGGGGGGGGGGGGGTTCTCCTTATCTCCGCTGATATAAAATAAAATAAACATTTTTGAACTTCAAACTTGAAAATATCTATATAATAAAAGAGTGTCTGTCCGTCTGTCACTCTTGACCAACTTCCCGTTTGGAATTTGGAAATGAAATTTTGCAGTCTTATAGAAGGCGTTCTGGAGAGTCCAGGAAAATTACTCGAAATTCTCAAAAGGGGAAGCGCAAAAAATTCCGGACATTCACACAGTCTTTTCGGCAACTTAGGCCATATAAAACTTTTACGTTAACCGTTATTATGAATATATGTATCTATTGGGGGTCCAGTCATTCTTATTTAAGCCATTTGATATCCAAATGGCTTAAATAAAATCATCGGACTGCCTCAGATCCGAACCCGGGACCCTTGGTATACAAGGCCCAATATAATATACCAATCAGTTCACTTGAGTCGGAGCAAATGCACAGTATTTAATAACGGCTGCAGAATAAGCAGTCGAAACTTTGTAATTTATATATTTTTAATAAATATTTAATACAAAAATGTGCTCTATGATTAAAAATTCCCCTAATAATAATAATATTTCAAACCACAAAAGCTTTAATAAACATAATATACCAACTACGCCAAGCCCGAGGGCATTGGGTTTTGTCTTGCCTTATAAAATTAATTAAAGCCAATTAATTAAAAAAAATAATAATAATAATTAAATTTCTTAAATGAAAAATAATAAAAATTGTTATATAATTAAATTTTATAATGAGTTAGTCGCGACCAAACATAGGGTTTTTTTGAATTTTTCCCTATAGAAAAACAATTGTAAAAATGTTCAAAAAAGCCTAATAAAATAAAGAAGAGAGAGGAAAAGAGCTTGTCTCGGAGCCTCCAATAATAGTATTGTGCAAGACATTCGCCAAGTGCGAGACAATGTATAATGTTAATGGTGAAATAAAAATGATTTGATTTGATTTGGAGTTAGTCGCGAAAATATGTCGAATTGTTGGATGGCATTCGCTAGGGTCGTGTCTTGACGTGTTGAATAATGATGTATGTCTTTGTGTGGCTGGAAGTATTTCTAAGGCGTATTCAAAAAAAAAAAAGAAATTTGCAAGACATATGCAGCCATATTTATTTCTTTTATTGTGCCGTTGGCTGACGTTTCGATCCTTGATCTAGGCCATCCTCAGAGCCGGAAGCGAGAATAAATGAAAATTAAAAATTTCAGCAACACACATTCGCATGAACGGAAAGGAAAGCTCATAAGGACAACGAAAGAAAGATGGCCTAGACCAGTGGCCAAAACGTCAGCCTAGAACGGCACAATAAAAGAAATATTTTTTTTTTTTGTAAGCCTTATTAAATTTTCATTTTTTCTTAAAGAGATCGGGGATGGGACTTTCCACACTGATGTGAGTAACAAAAAGCTTCAAATAATTTAAGAGGGAAGCAAAAAACAATTTTTTTTCTTTATTTAAGGTTTTTTCGGCATCGGAGGCCATTTAGACCCCATCCATTGATTGGTAGTCAATTCAATTTAAATAAATTTTTGTCGCCTGGGACTGGATGCGAACCCGCGACCCTTGGTACAAGCATGCCGCCACACCAAGGCCCGAGGGCAAATATCGCATTTAATTTCTATTTAATTGAAAGAGATAATCTTTAATTAGCACGTCAGAAATGGATATTTTGAGTCGACCTATGAACTCTCCTGGATCTATCCAGGTAGAACACTACGTAATCCCTAGGGATCCTTTCAGGTGTGTTAGTGAGGCTTGTTACTCGGTTGATAGCGGCGCTGACTTGCATTTCGCCGCCATCGAGAGAGAGAGAGAGAAACCGTCCCGAACTAATAATATTATGACGCTGCTAAAATTATCAAACTAGTCCTTTGTTTGGGATTAAATTTATATCTATACTATTACATAGGGAATATATATTTGGCCCCCTAATAAGCAATTCGAAAAGAGAGAGACAGACGGACTCGGCAGGGCGTAGCGGGGAATAATCAAGCACTGTCATAATCTCTCTCTCTCTCTCTCTCTCTCTCTCTCTCCTCTTTAACAATTTAAATTAGAAAAATATCTTCCTCTTCTTATCGGATTTAATTTCTTAATAAACTTAAGGAAGAATAAATAAATAAATATTAGCATCCAAAGAGAATTTTTTTTTTTTTTTTTAATTAATGAAATCATTTTAGGAGTTGATGACTTAATCATTTTGACAAGAGAACAACTTTATTAAATAATAGATAAATTTTATTAAAATTCTTTGTTGATCCATAAATTTTTTTATTTTTTGTTTGGTTGCTGGAAGATAGGCAACCCAAATTTTTTATATAATTTTTAGAATAGCCTACGACGATGTCTTTTCAGTCATTATTGTCAGAAGATACACAGTGGAAACCTTCATGGGAATAATACTTACTTGTTTCGATTGCAATATCATTAGCAGTTAATGTTAGAATACAAATTTGAAATTGCTACTTGTATTACACTACTGCTATCTAGTGGAGAATAACTAAAATACAAAATGTAATTTTTCCGTTGACCAAATGTAAATTAAAATTGTTTTATATCTGTGTTTCATTTAATAAAATTCCAAGTCTAAATAAGAATAATAATTAAAAAGTTAACAGGTTATGAGCCCGGGTTTAACGCTAACCTAAAAAAGTGAAAATAAAAAAGAAGAAAAATGAATTTCATAACTACAATAGCTGTTCCCCAATTAAATTGGTTCCCGTTTCCTTCCTCAGGAAGACCCATCTCAAATTTGGATAATTTTTTTGCCATGAAGTGGATTTGAACTCAAGTTGTCTTCTAACTGCTTTATCCCCTCGTCTAATCGCCTCCCCTATATCGTTAACAATAATAAATTAAGAACAATATTAGACGCTAACACTCTCATTGAATACTGGAGCATACATTAGAGTTTTTAATACTTATATATAGAGAGAAAGTATTGGATTCATGTCAAAAATTTGATGTCGAGATTTTGATGGATATATACGTTTTGAGGTCTCCGGAATCCAAAAAAGTGGTTTTCCCAACATGGTGTGTTCTGTGAACAAAATATCTCAAGAACGAAAAGAGATACGAAGTTGAAATTTTATATTTAAGTTAGGTGCCACCCTGGGACGTAACACGAAGATTTTGAACAAAATCGGACCAAAGAATACTAGTACTTTACTGATTTACTTTTTCAGTTTTTTTTCTATTTTCTCAAATTTTTCTCTTATGATTTTGATTAAAATTCAAAAATAATTTATTTTTGAAATGCTCTTTGAAATGTATATTCTCATTTTGTTCACAAAATTGTTTGAAGTACACTTTACTCTTGTGCTTCATGGGAAAAATCGTAGAAATGGTTGCCATGGTAACAAAATATATTTTTCAAACTTTATATCTTGAATTTTAATTAATATATCGGCGGAAACTAAATATATCTTTACACACAAAAATCTGGTGTGAAAGAAGACAACTTTCAATTCCCGAAAGTAAGAGAAAGTTGTGTGCTGTGCGACCAGTCACACCAGATTTTTTTTTGAATTTCCCTTAAATAAATCAATCCATTATTTAGGTAATTAATTTGGTAATAATAAAATAAACTTGAGCGGAATGACGGACGACGTAATCGATTTGGAATTGATAGGCGAATGAAAATGAAATAACCTTAAATAATAATATGCTAATAAATTACAAAAAAAAAAAGAGAAAAAATCGAGATAAGAAAATTGAGTTGTTAATTTTTATTAATTGATTAAATGATAAGTGTGTGTGTGTGTGTGTGTGTTTCTTTTTCAAATCAATCAAAAGGGGAATGAGTTATTAACCCCTGGAGTAGTGCCAAGATTTTCTCGTATCCAGGGGTTATAACCCTCCCGGCCAGGTAGATAGTCAAAACAAATTAGATATTAATTTATTTAAATGTCATTTGGTGTAGAAAAGATTAAAAAAAAAATTGCAATGAAAAATTAATTCTTTAAATTAAGGAAAAAAAAATATGAAATGAATTGAGAGCCATTGCAATATTTAGAGTTCTGAAGATGACAGAAAAAAAAACCGAAATACCTGTTAACTAAAAATAATGATATCAAATAAAATTTTTTGTTTCCTGTAAATTTTTAATGTGTGATATCAAAATGTTGTATCTCTCATATAAAAAATATCTGGTGTGACTTGTCGCACAGCACAGAAATTTCTCTTACCCGAAGTTGTGTTCTGTGCTTGTGTTTTTGTGTCCAGATATATTTAGTGCCCTTAGCACTTAAGTTCTAAACTTGACCAGGCTATTCATAGGCGCTGATCTACCAATGCTTCCACATCAGTGAAGTGTACTTTAAACGATTTTCACGGATAAACATCCATAATAATTTATGTTCTTCGTTTCCCACAAATTCACTCTTGCCAACGTTGAATGAATGAATGATTCACCAACAAAATCATTACAATTTGCATTAAAAAAAAAATCCGTTGTGATCAACACATAATTGATCTCGTGATTTTTTCAACATAAAAATGATAAAATATGTATATTTAAAAAACTACATTTCAACAATTACGTCATAATAATATTAGGATAATATACGAACTTGTAGAATTTTATTAATAAAAAAATCTGGTGTGATAGTGGTAGCATTCCACACAACTTTCTTGTACAGTGAGCGCAACAATTAAGTCCCCACCTGATAGCTTTAGCCTTAAGTATATGGTATAGAATATAGTAAATGGTGAAATTTTTTTAAATTTGAAAAGGTAAAATAAAATCATCTTTTACGTTTTTTCGGTGATTAAAATTATTTCACTTTATACCATATACTAAAACTATCAAGTGGGAACTTAATTGTGGCGCTCACTGTACCTTAGTCTGTGCTTTTCACACCAGATTTTTTGAGTCGAGATATTTAGTTTTTTTGCAGTATATTAGAATTCAAGATGTAAAATTTATAAACAAATAAAAATATTTATATTTTGATACTATCTTTCATATGGAGTACAAGAGAGTAAAGTGTGCTTCAAACACTTCTTTGGGCAAAATGAGAATATACATTTTAAAGAGCATCTAAAAAATAGTTGATTTATGAATTTTATTCAAAATCAAATTTTGAGAAAATCGAAAAAGTAAAGTACTAGTACTTTTTGTACGATTTTGTGCAAAAGCAATGTGACGGCTCAGTTCAGATCGTAGATCGCTAGATTGTGTTTGTATCTGAATTAGCACTTGAAGAAGGCCAAAATATGAGTGAACCGAAACGTTATATCTTATATAAATAAACCAGTTTACCCGAAATCAAGTTAAAAATGACCATTTTTTAACACAAAAGAGGATTCTGCTGGAGAAATAAATCTTTATTTTTTTTTTTCTTAAACCCCAAGCCCTTAAAAGAGTCTTTGTTTCCCTAAATTCCAAAAATTTTGATTAAGCCGTTAAATAGCCCCACTTGGTGGTCGCTCCCTCATCTGGACCTTTTTTTTTTTTTTTGTTTAATAATGTTTTAAAAGCCACTTATTGTCGTAATATTATTAACAGCCCATTTTTTTTTTTCGCTTTCTCGTGTTTGACAAGTATAAATATCCTAAGGCGGGTGTGAAGTGGATGGAGACCCCTGGGGGCGCTCTCGATATATTTCTTTGTAAATATTATTGTAGTGTTTTGGGTCGCGTGGCGGGGTGCTATGCTGCTGCCGCTGCTGCTCAGGTAGTTTTTATTATTATTTTTTTTTTTTTTCAAAAGCCCATTCGATTCGCCTTGGGAAAAATATTATTTTTATTTTCTATTAAGCTGTTTGAATTCATAACAAGAAGAAAGAAAATATAATAAATATAAAAAAAGAAGAAAATAATTTAAAAAAGCTTGGCATATCCTCCCTCCGATGCGTTCGGACAAAAAGTGGTGTGGCCACAGCAGAATGGTTAATCTTTTCTCAAAATAACAATTTTTTATCATAGGCAATACAACATTAATTACATAATTAAATACATAAAATGTATATATTGATTTTATTGGTAAAGAACATAAACTACAATACAGTATATAGGGTAAGAGAAAGTAAAAAATTCGGATTATTGATAAAATTGTTTCTTGTTCGGTGAGAGCGATATATGCAAAATAGATTTTCCTCCAGAATCTTTAATAAGAGTGAAACTATTGACGGAAAAATCCATTTGTAATTTGGGTTGCCTATCTTCCAGTCAACAAAATTAATTTCTTCAATCTAGAAAATACAGAAAAACCTGCACTGTAAAATAAAAATTTTGTTGGGTTTTACAATTGTGTGGGAATCAAAAATTACATAAACAAAAACATCGTAAATTTAACTAGTGATGAGAAGTGGCTGTAGATTTTGAATTGGGTATAGGAGACTTTGTAACCAAGGAATTAAATAAAAAAATTTTATTTAATTGATAACCGTCGACGTTTCGGTCGCAAATCACGACCTTCATCAGGACGAAGGTCGTGATTTTCGATTTGCTTTTGAAAAAAATACAATTTTTAACGAAAATTTCTATACAATGTATGTAAAATTACGATACATACTCTATTTTTCGAAGAAAATTGTAATTTTAAAATGTTTTTTTGTTGTAAATATTTGAACGCATAAATTTGTAAATTTAGTAGATAAATGCATAGTAGTTATCATTTACTCAGGACGAAGGTCGTGATTTGCGACGGAAACGTCGACGGTTAACAATTAAATAAAAGTTTTTTTATTTAATTCCTTGACTGCAAAGTCTCCTATACCCAATACTAAATTTAGTAAGTCTTTGTAAAAACCATTTACAAATGTATTGTAATTTTTAAAAGCCATTTGAAAATTAGAATAAAAATGTGTTGTAATTTTAGAAAGAAGAAAAATTAGAGTGCATTTGTGTGGTAATTTTAGAATTCACAAAATGCTTTAGAAAAAATACAATTTTAACGAAAATTTCTATACAATGTATGTAAAATTACAATACATACTCTATTTTTCGAATAAAATTGTAATTTTAAAATGTTTTTTGTTGTAAATATTTGAACGCATAAATTTGTAAATTTCACTACCATTTACAAGGGAAATTTGTAAATTTAGTACACTAAAATTAAGATTTTTTTTTTATAGTGAAGATTTATTTTTAATAATTATTTCTAATTATACTTTTTTTCAACTACTGAGTTTAGAATCCATTTTTTTTTTTTTTTTTTTTTTGAGATATCAAACCAAAAACTTTTTGATTATTTCTATTCTCTTTTCTAGTTATAATAAAAATTCCTTTCCATTCGTCAGTGACAAATGAAATCACGAGCAAAGAAACAAAAAAAAAAAAAAAAGAAACAAGAAAATAATCGCCTTATTCTTGAATACCTTACGAGAGAGAGAGGGCCGTTGATGAGTGGTCCCCGGGCCCGTTTGGTGACAACAGCATTTATTTTACATAAGTCCAAGGGGCTTAAATAAGGTCCCCTCCCCCCTCCCCCCTTCCCCCTTCTCTCTTTTTTTTTATTTAAATTTAAGAACGAGCTTTTGTGGTCAACACACACACACACACAAATATTTACTTAACCTTGACATTTATTTGAAAAGAAGATAATTCATAAGATAACATCTGGATTATCTTGATATTGATTGAGGAGGGTCAAGAATCACACAGATTTCATTTCAACACTTGTGATAATAATAATAAATAAAAAAATTTTTAACTTCCGATTAAAAAAAAAAAAAAAGGAAGTGGGGAAAAGTTTTGCATGACAATTCAATTATTATTTATTTTTTTTTTTGTAGTAATAATACATAATTATATGCATAATATCCTATAATTTAATTCTAAATCAAAAGTGAAGAGTCAGGTGAGGTTAATTATTTAATCAATCGAGGTAAAATTTTTTTCCTAATCGAAATAAAATAAACTACAAAAAAAAAATAATAATAATAATAACAAAAAATAGAGTATGGTTTTTTGAAGTTTTTGAAGCTATTATTATTATTATTGTTTTTTTTTTTAAATTCATTTCCAAGTATTTTTCGATCAATTCCATTAGCGAGCCCGTTAATTTTTGTCTCATATCAAAAAATAATTTTAGATATATAAGTAGTTGGGGACTTTTCTATCGCTCAGAACTTGCTTCTTATTGGTGTGATTCACCAGACATCAACAGGCCTTGTCGGTCCCGGAGGGTGCATTAATACGATATACGAATTAATAAGAATACCTATCCCCCCCCCCCAAAAAAAATGTCTAAATATATGAGAAAGAAAAACAATTTCTTCAATTTCCTCAGAGCCAATTAAATTACAAGAGATAGGCTATATTTGACATATAAATATGGACCGTTTATTTTAAAAGTGGAGTATTATATCGTTTTAATATTTGGTTTAAGAATGGTCTGCCTTTTTTCGTGAAATAGGCAAAAAAATTGTTGCCTAATTCATGAACTCGGCAGAGGCCTTGCCGAATTCACGAAAACAGCAAAATTTTGCCGATTTCATGAAATTTCGTCGATTTATCGTAAAAGATATATTATATGTGATGGCATATGCCGGCCTTAAATAAAAATCCTTTCTCTCTCCATATATTAACATATATAGAGGTAAGAGAAAATAAAAAAAATGTGATAACTTATTAATAAATAGTCTATCTATTTATGTCATTAATATTTATTTTGTAGTTAATATGTATGTTAATAAGTAATAAATTATTATTAATCTTGTAGTTCAATTGGCTCTGAGAACGGCAGTTAATTATGCTGAAACAATAAATAAATAAATTTGCGCAAATTCAGGCAGATATCAAAGAATATTCTCTGAAATATAAAACGATCAAATGATTTGTTTTATTCAAACTCTTAATTATCACCTTTAAAAGATGACCAAGGCATAAAACTACTGAATTTAGTTAATAAAAAAAAAACTGGTGTGACTGGCACACAACTTACCTTCGGTAATCGAAAGATGTATTCTGTGCTTGTCACACCACATTTTTCGTGTCTACATATATTTAGTTTCTGCCGCTATATTAGAATTCAAGATGTAAAATTTATAACATGGGAAAATATTTATATTTTGGCAACCATTGCTCCAGACCATGTCGCGAAAATCACTTTTTTGGTTTCAGGGGACCTCAAAACGTGTATATCCATCGAAATCTCGACATCGAATTTTTGACATGAAACCAATACTTTCTCTCCCTATATATTAACATATATTATATATAGAGGTAAGGGAAAGTAAAAATACAGTATTTTATATTCTTTAAAATTTATTCATTCAAAGGTGGTGGCAATCGTGGAGGGGGATAATCCCAAAAAATATTTGCTATCATTAACTTTCCCAATATCTCAGACAATTCTTGTTCGTGTATTTATGTATTCTTTTTCACGATCTATATAGGAGTTAGTTGGTTCGGTCCCGTCGGGTGAGATCGCCATGGCGGGCGCCGGACCCTCATCGACCGCTAAGCTCTCGGTTGGCTGCCCGCGGACACAGCGCCTCATTGTCCCTTCAGTTCTGGGAAGAGTAGCTAGCTGCGCTCCTCTCTCTCTCTCTCTCTATCTATCTCTTAGGATCCTCGTCATCGCAGCTCATCAATTATGGAAGCTGCTGCTCCCGCTTAGTTGCTTGCAGCATCATTAATAATTGACAATTAAAATAAAGAAAAAATATATTATTATAATTATTATAAGTCAAACTAACATCTTTTTTTTTCTAAATCATTTATCTAAAACAGAATAGATAAATATAGAAACTTCCTTAATAGAGCTATTTAAAAAAAAAAAGTTGTAATTGTAAATACACTTTGTGCTAGAGTGAAGTGATTATAAAATAAATATTTCACACAAATTAGTTTTTTTTTTTTTCGAGATTAAGATGATGATATTTTAATGGATTCATTATTGTTCTGAAAATGATAGAGGTTTATCCCCTGAAACTTGGACGGGAGCTGTGAGGTTTTTTTTTTTTAATAACTCTGTCTGTACCTGGAGGTATTCGCACTCTATTTAATATACAGAAATTAACGTCATAATAATCCTCTTGAATTTTTCATTTTTATTTTAACCCCCTCTCAGCTGCTCGGGTCATTTTGGGGTTTTTACTAAAATATTTGTTACAGGTCAAACTTTTTTTTTTTTTTTTTACAAACACCATATTATTGTTGAACACTTAAATTTTAAAAATTGAAAGCCCAAACTTGAAAAAACACCGTGTGGAACGTCCCCCTAGCTGACATCGATATAGTATAATTTAAATAAATATATATGGTGCCAGCCAAACTGTTTTTACTTTCTCGTACCCTGTATATGAAATGATATAGAGATTGGATTGGATTTTTTAGAACAAACTAGTATATCCTAACAGGGGAACCGGAACCGAACTTGAGTCAGGGGGGCAACCTACTTTCAAAAAAAAAAAAAAAAAAAAAAAAAAAATATTTCTTTTTTCAAATAGTATAAAGCAAATATTTTTAAAAATTTTAATTTAATAAAATTAAAATTAAAAAAATTTATATAGCCTTAAAATTTTTTTA
Organism: Euborellia annulipes; assembly: GCA_023213315.1. Classification (NCBI taxonomy): domain Eukaryota; kingdom Metazoa; phylum Arthropoda; class Insecta; order Dermaptera; family Anisolabididae; genus Euborellia; species Euborellia annulipes. The sequence goes on along the minus strand of JAKCPI010020018.1, from coordinate 27,552 downwards.
ATAAAATCACCAGAAAAATTTGCTTTTTTAGTATTTGAAGAAAATAAATATTTTTAATTTCCTTTATTTATTTATTTATTTTTTATTTTTTTATATTTTTTTGAAGGGATCAAGTTCCAAGTTTTCATGTTATTTTAATATTTTAATTTCATATAAAATGTTTTTAGAAATTAAAAATACAGGGTTCATATAAAATATTTTGGAAAAAGAAATCAATTTCTTACTCTTTTAATTTTTTTTTTAATTTAAAAGATTTTATTTTTTAAAAATAAATGAAATAAAAAAGACATATTGCCCCCTTCTGCCCCCTCCTATAGAATGCCAGGGGGGGGCAATGTACACTTGCCCCCCCCCCAGTTCCGGCGCCTATGTATCCTAACGTTCTTGGGATCCTAAGTGAGTTAGGATAAACTAGTTTGTCCACACTTATAAACCTAAGAACGTTAGGATAAACTAAAAAACAGTTTGGCCTATATATTTATTTAAATTATATCGATGGCAGCCGGGGAACGTTCCACACGGTGTTTTATCAAGCCCTGGCTTAAAATTTTTAAAATTTAAGTGAATAACATATCAAATAATATCAGATTTGTAAAAAAAAAAAACGCAACTTGTTGCAAAACATTACAGTGTCTATCAAATGAAAATTGATTTTTTATTATAATTAAATAAATAAATAAACTATTGTTATATTTTGTATGTAGAAATGAACATTTATTTTATTTTTTTCTTGATTATAAATAAATAAATAAATTCAAATGTAAATGGCGTCCTCCTTTTGGATTTGTCTGTCTGTCTGTCTGTCGTGAAACCTCCAGAAATCGAACTTGCATGACGTCGACATTTATTTTATTGATCCGGCTGACTACTCAAACAACAACTTGCCTTAGATTATTATTAGTATTCGATGTAAACACATTCCGAAACATGATGAATAAAAAAAAAAAAAGGAATAATTTATTCCATTTCAGATATTAATTGTCTCTGTCAATGAATAGAGAAAAAAAAGAAGTCTGCTTAATGAGTAAAAAAAAAAAAAAAGATAAGATACCCTCCTCTGCTATTGTTTCTCATATCAATTAATCCTCTTTTGAAAATAAATTAAAATGAATAGAATGAATAAACATTATCCCAAAATTAGATGTAATCGTCCACCGTCGGTTACAAATAAAGAGAATTGTTTTATTTGAATGGATGGGTATACAAAATTTTTTTTTTTTTTTGAAAATGCATATTTATATATCTCTTTGAAAAATCTATGATTCCATTAATGTTAATTAAATTTTTTTTTATTTTAAATTTCAAAAAAAAAAAATAAAGAGATGATATCGCGTTAAAATAATATTTTAATTACTAAAGAGAACTTGTGCCAAATGTAACATTTTGATAAAATTAACTCCAGATTCTTGCTTGACTGTCAGTGACACAATACAAGGCTTTTACGATGTATTTCTGAATGTATATTTTCTATCCTTTTCTTCATTCTATGCTAATTAGAAGTTAATAGTCCCCTGAACAAGACTCCCTGAAAAAAAAGTCATTGAATCAAAAGAGTGCATAAAGACGTAGTGTGTTTTAAGAGATCTATTACGTTCTTCTGTGTATGTGTGTGTGTAAAGGCAACGCGTGTCCGCCGCCGCCGTCGCCGCTCATTAGGACCCGGCGTCGCTAATTCTGGCGGAGGATACAAGAGGACAAGGGCCGTATTCAGAGAGTAGCGCTCGCTTAGGGCTCGATGGGCCGTAGCAAAAACCAAGAGGACCACACGCATTAATCCTCCCACGGGGGCTCTTACGCCTTCCGCCCGCCCGCATTCCCGGATTGTGATCATTTAGACACCACCCTGTGTGGGGTCGAGGGACTGGCAAATATCAAAGGGGTTGCAATCTACGTATATTTAAAGAGAATTTAAATGGATCAAGGGAGGGTTCGAATCCCGTCCCAGGCAAAAAAAAAATTGTTTCTATTGAATTTGCTGCCATATCGGTTGAAGGGCCTTAAACCAAGGGGGTGTGACGCACAGCACACAATTTTTTCTTAATTTCGGTAATTTAAAGGCGAATTCTGTACTTGTTTGCCAGAATATAAATACAAATCAAATTTTTAACTTTATTTAAGGTTCAGGAAATCCAAAATGAGCAACGCAGCTAGTCGTTTTTTCAATTTTTCTTTAAATATAAAGTGCGAAGGCCAACGTTTCGGTCGCGTATATGACCATCATCAGGGCTAAAATATAATAGACAAAATCAAACATATATAAGATTATAATAAATTATGTAATGGTGCAACTAAAAATAATTTGTGATCAATGTTTGATTTTGTCTCTTATATTTTAGCCCTGATGATGGTCCTATATGCGACCGAAACGTTGGCCCTGGCACTATATAATATATTTAAAGAAAAATTGAAAAAACGACTAGCTGCGTTGCTCATTTGGAATTTCCTGAACCTTAAATAAATTGTATTATCAGCTATACACCTCAATTAAATTTTTAACTTTTTTTTTTTTTTTTTTTTGGAATGGGTGCATAAGGTCCGAAGACCTATAATGACCAATAGTCACATGCAGCCAGGAAGAAAATAAAAACAAAAGGAGAAGCATAAAGGGGAACTCAACTGCGGGAGCTGAGAAGATGCCTGTTGAGGTTAGACTTGAAAGTCTGAAGATTGTAGGTTTTGGGGAAGATAGACGCAGGGAGCTTGTTCCAATCACGGGAGGTCATGGGGACTATTAATTTTTTAAAATTTTACCATGGCCTATACGGCAATTCTCATATACAGATATATGCAAATTTAATAATTTATTTTTGTATGAACCGAAATTGCATCTATCTAAGCAACATTAACAGTTTATCGTCCTGAAGATGTGATTCCGAAACATCGACGATAATTAAATAAAGTTTTTTTTTCTTATCACTTGCTGGTTGCCTAATCTCAATAACCCTACCACTCAGCCATCGAATTTCTTCTAATGAAAATAAAAATGTATGCATTTATTCATTGGCGTAGCCAGAAATTTTTGATGGGGGGATCAAGAAATTTTTTTCAAAAATTTAAGATTATTTTAGGGCATTTATAAATCATTTTTTTTTTTTTTTTTAGCTAGAGTAAATTATTATATTTTACTTTCTCCTACTCTATGTGAAATAAAATTTGTATTAAATATCTATCCATGGCTTAAGTCCCATGGGGGGGGGGGGTTTGAACCCCTAAACCCCCCGGCTACGCCTATGCATTTATTCGATGTCTGCATCTGCTATTCCTTGCGCCGTCTCAAAAAGTAAAAGTTATTTTTTATTTCTTCAAACATCAACTTAGCAATCGTCGATATTAATTTAACATATCCACAAATTTCTCAATTTCATTTTTTTTTTTTTTGAAATTGCAATATTATAACCTAATTATATATTTTCTTTTTTTTTATATATATATATACCAACATGGATTGAAATACAGTACATTAAGTATATGAAATGAGTTAATTTCACGTTTGTTTCAAAATAAAGACAAAGAAAGGGAAAGATGATCTCATGCACATCCTGTTTCCTCTCGGAACCTGAAAGGGAATTAATTTTTTCCTTTTTAATCATCACTATACTCTTGAATTTGCTTCGGAGAATAATCCATCTTTTATATGCCGTTTAGAATAAAGGTTCTGGTGCTAACAGGTCTTTTCTCTAAGCAAAAAATTTAACTTTTAACATCTGAAATCAGCGTTAACACATCCTTGCCTCGAATTGCTATTCTGTAAGCAAAAACTTAAACGCTTCTTAATCAAATTTATTAAATAATCATCTAAAACTTCGAAACCAGTTGACGAAAATTTATGCGATTTTTTAAAGTGGAACTTTTATTTGATCGCCTCAAATTTTTTCGCTCTTCTATCAGCATGTCGCGTTACAAGCCGTGACGTCAAAGGCCGTGACGCTACAAGCCATGACGTCACAAGCCGTGACGACAAAAATAGGAAAGTTGAATTTTAATATATATGACGAATTATAAAAAAATAATTGTGAGATTTAATTATTCAATTTTTAAATTGATAAAATATAATTTTTAAAATAATTTAAAATGATTCAAATCATACTAAATAAATATTGTTCTCAGTTTTTAACATGCGTCTATTGATTTCCCATTTTCCAATTATTAAGTTAAGATTAAAAACGCGATTTTAATACCCTTAATTGAATAATATTCTGAAAATTTTCAGTTAAACGCCTACGATCCGAAAAAAAAAGTTTCACCTGCATCGTGGTTTCATAAAACCACACAATGATTTTTTTTAAATGAAAAAAATTAAGGATTAGTTGATTTCGTTGATGTTTAAAATTAAATAAAGACATCCAGATGTAGCTAGTAAATTAAAAAAAAATTTTCGTATTTTAACATAATAATATTTCATTTTTAATTTTTTTAAATAAAAATACAGAAAGAAAAAGACACAAAATTAGAAAAAAAAAAAACATTCTCTCTTATGACAAATGTAAAGGAGATAAGCATCAAGGATATGAGATATAGGCATCATTCTGAAAATAGCTTTTCCGTGCACTGAGCACGTACCCAATTCGTGTCTTCTTTTGTAATTCACGTTAAAGAGAAAGAAACAAGCAACCCGCATTGCTCAGGATTGGTAACCCAAATAATCAGCTATCACTTTTGTTTTTATCTTTTTTTCCATAATCCTGAGGCTTACCATACTTGGCTTTGCTTAACATGAACGATCGCTGTGGCTATTTATTTCCTTTTCTTCTTCTGGATATTTTTTGACAAGTGGCTTTAATTAGTCATCCCAAACGTTCTTAAAAAGATCTCTTTAGTCAGACATTCAATTGCAAATCAAGTGGATTGTAAAAAAAAAAAAATCATTGTGAGGTTTATATGAAAGCACGATGCAAGTGAAACTTTTTTTCGGATCGTAGGCGTTTAACTGAAAATTATTCATTTGAGGGTATTAAAATCGCGTTTTTAATCTTAACTTAATAATTGGAAAATGGGAAATCAATAGACGCATGTTAAAAACTGAGAACAATATTTATTTAGTAATTGGAGATTTGAATCATTTTAAATTATTTTAAAAATTATATTTTATCAATTTAAAAATTGAATAATTAAATCTCACAATTATTTTTTTATAATTCGTCATATATATTAAATTTCAAATTTTCTATTTTTGTCGTCCTTGTGACGTCATGGCTTGTAGCGTCACGGCCTTTGACGTCACGGTTTGTAACGCGACATGCTGATAGAAGAGCGAAAAAATTTGAGGCCACTTTAAAAAAAATATATATTTTAATAATTGTCGTTCAATTCGACATGAAAGAATAATTTGTTTATATTCATCTGATGTTGAGGCAGAGATTATCCTGCTTTGCTGCTTTTTAAGAGTCACCACCAAATCTGAGAAAATTTTTTGGATTAGCAAGCTGACTGCGTTAATCCTCTTAATCCGCTATCTATTTAATCTTGGACATATTTTTCTTGAATTTATTTTTTTTATATCATACACCTTGTTGACACATGATGGACTTTTTATTCTTTCCCAAGATGCAACCGCACAATAATTGGATTTTATATCCTATAATTCTTGATTCTAGAATTTGTTTAAAGGGGATTTTCTTTCATCCTCTTTTTCCGCCCACTTGTGAAAGGCGAATATCGTCGAAAAGGAAAGGAAGGTGGCAGTTTGGGCTCACAAAGGGAGGGTCTCTCTCTCCCCCGATTAGCCAATCGGTTTCAATAGACCCTCTGGTTTGTTACCAACAAATGTATAATACAATAGTCACCATTGCGATACTTAGTTGACACAATTGTAGTCGGCATTTCTCTGTTTGTGCTCTCTCCCTATAATTTTCCGGTCGACAAAACCCTCCTAAAGTTGCGTCAATTGAGGGACATCTGGACCCAAATATATATATATACAAAGTAGAAGAATCGGATGTCGCTTGAAAATTCAATATTCTTCAAGAATCTTTTTTCTCTATTCAATCGCTAAGGGTATTTTAAAAATTTGTCAAGCGAATTAAACTAAAATTTCAAATATAAAAGATTCGAAAATCGGATCAATGGCTTAAAAGATTAAAGCAAAAAAATCAACAGGATGCAAATAATTCATATAAAGTGGAGGCAAAATAAAAACTGATCGAGAATTTTCTGCCTTTTTGGCATTAATTATTAATACAAATTAATTAGTGTGTGTCGGTCCCTATTTCTGCAGCCGTTATCAGATGTATTCACTAACAGCGCTTGCTCTTCAACGTAAATCCATACCTGTGTACCTTTTTACTGTTTATATAATGCAAGTTCAGCATTTTTTTATTATAAGTAAAAATATTCATAAATCAAAAATTTTAAATGGGAAGTTTGCTTCTTTACTTTGAAGAGCAAACTCTTTTAATGAATACAAATTAACAAAACAGCATTCAAGAATATTTTTACCTATAAAATATAGACATTACTGAAAATAGAATAAAAACTGGAGGTTTTACGAGGATCTTAAGCAATTTCGACTGAGAAGTTTACTTCTTATTGGATAACAGGTTCCCGAGTCAAAACATAAATTCCTATTTAAACCTCAAAATCTTCAGTGAGGTTTTCGAGGGTCAGTTTAATTTTTTGGATTTTCGATTCAACATAGAAAGTAATCCCAGTATGTACCTCAAAATCCTACTTACGGACGGCTTTACAACTTTGAGGTTTAAATCAGAACTGCAGAATCTACAATTGGCCCTCAAAAACCTCAAATGAGAGTTTAGAGGTTATAGTTAGAATTTCAAATCAATCGGTAATAGGCTACATATTTAAACCTCAATCTTCAATGAGGGTTTGAGTGTTAAAGTAGAATTACTTTATGAGCGGTAAATATTGAAGAAATTGAGGCTTCTGAGGTTAAAATTAGAATTTTGTTTTTTGACTCGGACTCTTCTCCTGAAAAAAAAATTACCTGCCCCTATTTCTGCAGCCGTTATCAGATAATGTAATCACTAAAAGAGCAACTTCAAGGTAAATTTATCACCCGATAACACTGCAGAAATAGTGGCCGAAACGTTTTGAGGTTAATTTGTACTAATAGCGTAGCGTTTGCTCTCAAAATTTTAATATTAATTTTTTAATTTATTTATACTTTTTCGGCTGTTTAGAGTTTATAATATGATAAATATTTGAGATAATTAAGTATCAGCAGACGTTTTTCGGGGGTCACCTATCCCGATTTCCAGCCCTGTTTGGAATTGCTTAACAATACTGATCTTGTTGTCCAATCTTCTTGCCAGGCCCACCAGGCTCTGCAAAGTAAATTTTAGTTTAAATTTGATGATCGAAGAAGCGCTGAATTCCGGATAGGTGGCTCCAGAAACTTTGAAGCTTGAAATGACTGTAATTCAATTAATTTGTATCATCGCCCAAATGACGTCACTTAGACCTGTCAGATGTTTTAATCTAAATCTTGTAAATAAGTTGAGATGACGATCCACAAAAATGAATTTATTTTTTATTTTTCCCTCCCCTCGATGGGGTGTAAAAAGGTCCCCCGACGACGTATATGGATGGACTCTCTTTTTGACATCATCTTCTTGTTCGTCGGGTCCGGGAGTCGCTATTTCCGTCCTGACGGTTGGTCGATGGCCAGAGATCAGCATCACCGATAACACCAGATACCCCATCGCCGTGTGGATATCTTTGTGTGTATATATTTAACGAGAGAGCAGCAGCCACGACGAACCACTTATCGATATGACGGATCTCTTGTATCTTTCTTACATGTGTGTAGAGAGAGGGAGGGGAGGGGAGGGGTGGGGGGAGATTCTGGCCCGCGGCCCGGCCGGCCCATTAACGCTTCGTTGCTATGGAAACACATTCCTGCCTCTTCCTATTTATTTGCTTAAATTTTATAATTATTCAAACACATTTCCTTAAAGTTACTTCAAATTATATTTTGGAAGTCGATAGCGAAGTTAAATTAAAAAAAAAAATACATTTTTAGTTGTTAAATAGAAAAGTAGAAATAAACAGTCACCACAATCGTTGCGGTTAAGCGATGAAAGCTCGGGATTGGTGACCACGAGCAATTAGCTTGTAGAACGTCAATCGATACTATCAAGGGCGGATCAAAAGGGTTTCACGGGGGGGTAATTTGGTGGGACTGGTCGCACAACACACAATTTTTTCTTAATTTCAGTAATTTAAAGGCGCATTTTGTACTTGTTTGCCAGAATATAAATATAAATCAAATTTTTAAGTATTAATTTTTTAAAAGTTTACATTAAAAGTAAATTTTTTTTCGAAAAAAGTATTTTTTTTTAATCTCGGGGGAGGGGGGCTAATTACCCCCTTTATCCCCCCTTGTATCCGCCCTTGGATACTATGTATGTTAGGAATATCAGCTTCGTTGTAATTCTCCTCAAGTGGTGTTGCTCAAGTTTGGTTTATTAAAGAGAAAGAAAAACGCTTTATTTTCAGCAATTGTTTTTAATTCGTTAGTAGGCAGGCAATATTTCCATATATTTCGGAGACCTATTCGGCACTCCTTCCCCAGTGGATTTTGGTGAATTGAGGTGAAATCCACTGAGGAAGGAGTGCCGATAGGTCTCCGAAATATATGGAAATATTGCCTTACTAACGAATTAAAAACAATTGCTGAAAATAAAGCGTTTTTCTTTCTCTTTAATAAACTATGTATGTTAAATTTATACAATAAATGGCCTCAGTAGCCGAATATTTTAGGAATTATAAGAAAAATAAAAATTTTTTATTTTTAGCTCTTACTGTAGGGCTACGTAGTACATACCGGTCGTAGGAAAATAATAATTATATTCAATATATACGTATTCAGCATAAAAAATTGGTTCAGGGAAAAATACGTTTCGGTCCCTAGCACTTTCAATTTTTGAGTTATTAATTTTTAAAGTTACAATTTCTCCCATAGGAAATGTATAGAGAAATATTTATGTATTCTTTTCATTTGTATATTTTTTTATGAATGCAAACAAATCCTCAAGCAGGCAGGCACTTTTTTTTGCACCCCGCCACCCCCCCGACTCTCGACCCCCCGATTTTCCTTGACATCTCACGACCTCCCTTCTCTTCAGAGAAGAACAACAATTTCCCAACTTTTTCCTGTCTCCCTTCACTACACCCCACACACACAACTTCACCAAACCGTCTTAAATGTGGAGAAATAACTTAACCTCTTTTAACCTCTTATTTTTTTGTCTAATTTTAAGTAGTCCCTTTGAACCTTCATGCAAAGGAACTAGAAACATAGAACATCTCTATGACTAGTTACCATGAAGCCATTTGAATGAAATTTTCTTTTACTCAATTGTTAATTATTCTAAAATAAAAATTTATTTTATTGTTTCAACTTATTATCTTTCATGTTTATTTGCTATTAAAATGTTTAATGTCAAGAAAATCGACAGTGAGAGAGTCCCTTTGAATTTATTACTGTAAATTCTTTCCTACTTTTTACCATCAAATTCGAAAAAAAAAATATTTGCAAGGGGTATTGATAATTTCATTTTAAATGTGGGATTTAAAAAAAAATCCCATATTCTTCGATGAAATAGAATTAATAAGGAGTTGAAATATAAATGGCAACGTTTTCAAGAGGGAGAGAGATGTTGGATGTTGGAGTCAATTAATTTCAAAGAGGCAGTCAGTGAGTGTCAAGTCTTTTGTTTGTCGTGATTTGCGGACGAAGCTCTCTCTCTCTATCGTGTCGCGTTATCACCGGAAGGCCCGGAAGACCCGGAAGTGCTCTTAAGAGCCCCCCGACGACGCGGGTGGCAGGGGACGATTTCACCCCCCCCTCCCTTTAAGATGTGACCAGCACAAAAGAAGGGCGGTCTTCCGGAAGTTTTGCCATTGTATATAAATAAGGTGTTTTTATGGGGGTAATTTGCACTCTCTCGAGGATTAAATAACGGCTCTTATTAAGTTATTATTATTACTATGTTCATTCACAGGGGGATTCGATCCCATTTTTCGGCTACAGAGGATATATGGACCCTGTTATGCAATAGTGTGTCAAGCGTCAAAAAAATTAAAAATTGAGTTAAGCACGGAATATTGTTTCAAATGCTATAATTAATAGTATTTTTTATGAAATATGTCCTAAAAAAATTTATATTTAATGTTACTTGCACAATTGACAAAAAAAATTATACATAATCTAATGAAAACAAAAAACTTTAATGTTGATTTTCTCAAATCTCGGTAGCTGGCGCTTGACACACCATTGCGTAACAGGCTCCATATATGGGTTAGAATTTTATTTAATTAATTTACAATTTATAGTACCGATGACTACCGGAAGATATTCCACATGCGGGGGTACCAATCCCGTGCTTGGAATTGCTTAACCGCAATGATTGTCCCTCGAAAGTCAGTAAAAGAATTAGATAATCGGTTTAACTGTGATTTATTTGTAAAAATTACAACGTTTCGGCCACTCATTCTGTGTCCTTCTTCAGGTACAAATGTAACAACTCTTAGCTGAATTGTACCTGAAGAAGGCCACAGAATGAGTGGCCGAAACGTTGTAATTTTTACAAATAAACCGAAAATCTAATTCTTTTACTAATGATAACAACTGTGAAAGCTTAAACTTCAAAAATAAAAAAAGATTTGTAGTCAATTCAAATGAATTGAACGGGAAGCGACCCCGGGGCCTCAGTCTTGAAAAGCTAATGTCTTCTCTCTGAGCCATGGGTCATGGGCTAAATAAATTTTAAAAAGAAAACAAAAAACAAAGGGATGATAAATAATGAAATTTCAGAGTCTGAGATTTTTTTTTTTACAAAATTATTATATGTTTATTATAATTTCTCAAGAAAAAAAATAATAGTTATACTCTAGCTAATCTTTTGCAATTAATTCTAATATATTATGCGAAATTATGGAAGTGTAAAAAAAACAAAAGGAAAAAAGAACAATATGAAGTGAAAAATAAATAATTTATTTAAATATAAGTGAAGAAATAAAAATAAAAAAGAAAAAAAAACTGGTGCGTCTGTCGCACAGCACACAACTTTCTTTTACCTTCGGTAATCGAAAGTTGTGTTCTGTTCTTGTCACACCAGATTTTTCGTGTCGACATATATTTAGTTTCCGCCAATATATTAGAATTTAAGATGTCAAATTTATAAACATGGGAAAATATTTATATTTTGTTACCATGGCAACCATTTCTCCTATCTTTCCCTATGAAGTACAAGAGTAAAGTGGTCTTCAAAAGATTTTAATAACAAAATGAGAATATACATTTTAAAGAGAATGTAAAAAATAATTGATTTATGAATTTTAATCAAAATCATTGGAGCCAATTTTGAGAAAACCAAAAAAAACTGAAAAACTACATCAGTAAAGTACTAGTACTTTTTGGTCGATTTTGATCAAAAGCTTATTTTCAAGCCCTAGGTGGGTGACTAACTTAAATCTAAAATTTCAACCTCTTAGTTCAATTTCTTCATTACTTTAAATTGAACCCAGTCTCAGACACACAGACAGACAGACATTTGGATCTCGAGATTCCCTTCTCCTGCGGGGCCATGGCCCTAGATTCTCAATCTCTTCGATTTAACATTTAGTAGAAAAAAAAAACGCAATTATCTCTGACGACGTTTCGAGTACGTTCTTCTTTATATCATTTTAAAATTGAACGTTCAAGGCAGAAGATGACGTTCGTTTGCTTCCACTTAGAAGGCATTAAAATAAATGAAAATAGATAAAGATAAATCATCTTCAGAAAAAAAAACGAATGAATGAATGAATCAAATTTGACGTGAAAAATACAATAATTTCATTTTGTTCGTTCCATCCATGTTTACATCGAGAAATTTATTGAACAGTTGTTGACCTGTCCGATGGCTACTTGGAAAAAAAAATTCCATTACGAGAAATTTCAAAGAAAAAAAAAAAAAAAAATATGTCCACTATTTTTTTTTCTTTTATTGATAAAACTCTCCGCTAGACAGGTAAAAATGTTCGCTAAATTTTTGAGTGGTAAAAATCAAAAATCTTTTTGAACAAAGTAATAATAAATTTCGATATACTTGGTATCAAGCAGTTGAGAGTATAATTTCGACGTCAAACTTTTTTTTTCGAAATAATTTCGCAATCACCCAATCACCACCAACGGGAAAATAATAAAAAAAATTCGCAATTGTCACAGCTATTTTATATCTGAAATAGGTTTTTTTTTTTTTTTTGTAGCGAAACTTATAAACATTTATTACTTAATCAGGATTTGTAGCGAAACTTTTTAGAGCCAATTTGATTCATACCCTTAAAAATGTCACGAAACCCTAGTGTGAGGAGAGTCACGTATGTAAATATTTTGCACAATTACGTCATCAGTGACGGCGTCAGTTTTTTTCGGGGGCCAGGCAGGGGTGGGACAAACTTACCAATAGAGGGGGGAGGGGGGTGGAAAATATACTATATATCAACAGAATAACAAAAAAAAAATTTTATTTTAATATTTATTTATTGTTTTTAAGCTTTTTTCGGCATCTTAGGCTATGTAGAGTTTTAACGATACACAGGGGGGGGCGCCCCCCCCGGCCCGCCGCCCCTTTTGTTATTTAGAAAGGATATAATATTAGGAGGCCCAGGCATATTTATTTATACCGGAAGGTGAAGAAAATAGACTTTATTCGGCCCAAAATTATTTATTTCCCATGTCAACGTTTCGGGGACTATACGTCACCCATCCTCAGGACAAAAATCTTTGGTGCCTCCTGCACTCGTGAAACAGATACAACGATTATTTTGTTGTTTTGAAATGATGGCTGTCTTCAGCTCACCATATAGCCAAATTACATACAAGTTTCAACCACGAGCCACTCTGAGTCAATGCCTCCATACGATTATTTTATTTATACCATTTGATATCCAAATGATTTAAATAAATTCAAGGGATCCGAACCCGCGCTCCTTGGCTTCCAGGGGGTAGATGCCATTGTCGAGGGGGCAACCCCCACTAGCCCGCTCATAGCGCCGTCCCTGTATGCCACCCTGGGTAAAGAAACGACACAACTAGACTCAACACAATGATATCGAGAAAACCAGTTCATAAATCAAAATTTCGATGAACAATTGAATTTTCATTAGAAGTTTCACTTCTTTTTTTAACCTTTATTCCGGTAATTTAAAGTTTTTTTATTTAATTGGTAGTCAAAATAATAAATAGAGTTTCACTCCCCTTGGATAAAATTACCGGGCTGAATCTACATGGCTGAAATAGTTTTATTTATTATACAAAATTAATAGAAAATAATTTTGAATAAATTACAAAAAGAATTATGACATGTCATTTTATATTATAAAATAAAGGAATTTTTTATGCATCTGAAGGCCATTAGAAAATAAAATAGAAAGAGAAGTAAGTGTAGGGTGGGTGATTTACTTATAAGTAGCTCAGACAGGCGCAGGTCAACCGCTTAATAAATATCTCTCTCTCTCTCTCTCTCTCTCTCTCTCTCAATCTCTCTCTTAAAAAAAAATCATAAACAAATCTTAAAAGAATAGAAAATTATTGTATTTTTCTCGTCATCTTTGATTTGCCTCTCATTTCTCAATGATTTATTATCATTCTCGTACTTCACTCTTCTTCTCTATTTTTTTCACTTATACTGTAATATCTTTGATTCAAGAAAAAAATAACTTGAAAATATTTTGTAAATAACTTAATCTAGCGGAATTACAAGTAGTAAATTTGTATTCTTTTTTTTGTGGTATTTAAAGTTATTTAATTAGCATGTGAAGTGAACTTCCGTCTTTTAGATCCTTTTCTATAACAAATTTCAGTCTTCAATTCTTTTCACGAGGTATAAAAATAGAAGATCAAATGAAATTCAACAAAAAATCACACACCGGTTAACCGACAAAAGGGGTTTCAACTACCCCACCTGAAAAATTAAGTATTTGGGGGAGGGGTTGATATATTTAACAGATGAGTGAATACGTTTATTTGTTTGTGACCCAAGACCCCCGGAAATCGAACCCAGGATCTCCAGCCTTTTCAGATTTTCGATGTGTGCTCCCTTTACACCAGACCAGGATCAAAATATAAAAATAATATTCTGCTTACGGCCCTTTGTATCACTATGATTCGAAGGACGGTGTAGCCAGGAAATGATCCATATATATACAAATTTTATTTAATTTTTTTTATTCGCCGACGTTTCAGTGTCCAATCACGTCTTCAATCAGGCCAAATATTTTTAAATATTTTCTGTTATTTGATGAAATAAGTATTGACAGAGATGTTTTAATTTTTAGAAATATTATGAATTCATTGTATGTTTACAATTTCAACTTTTAAATCTGCCAAAAGGGAAGAACAACAGCCAGCAAGATCGTTGCTGGTAAGGAATACCAAAGCACGGCTGTTGGTCACTAAAAACCAGCGTGTGGAACGTCACCCACTAACCATCACTATGAATTATACTGTATTAAATATTATACAATCACGAAAAGAGGAATTAAAAAAAAATCTGTGGTATGACTGGCGCACAGCACACACCTTTCTCTTACCTTTGGTAATCGAAAGTTATGTTCTGTGCTTGTCCCACCAGATTTTTTGTGTCGACATGTATTTAGTTCCCGAAAGTACGGATCATTTGAATTCAGATATAAAATGTATAAGTATGGTAAAATATTTATATTTCTCCTACCCTTCCTATGAAGTACAAGAGTAAAGTAGTCTTCAGAATATTTCAATGACAAAATGAGAATATACATTTTAAAGAGCGTCTAAAAAATAATTGATTTTTGAATTTTAATCAAAATCGTTTGAGCGAATTTTGAGAAAATCGAAAAAAACTGAAAAAAGTACATCAGTAAAGTACTAGTACTCTTTGGCCGATTTTGTTTAAAAGCTTATTTTCACAGTGCAGGAGGGTACAAAACTTAAATATAAAATTTCAACCTCCTAGCTCAATTCCTTCATGCTTAAAAGTGAACACACACCCACCCAGACAGACCATGTCGCGAAAACCACTTTTTTGGATTCAGGGGACTTCAAAACGTGAAGATCCATCAAAATCTCGACATCGAATTTTTGACATGAGTCCAATACTTCCTCTCTATATATATTAACATATATAGAGGTAAGAGAAAGTAAAAAGTGTCCTGCTTCTGCCATAGCCTATATCTCTATTGTTGTAAGGGTATTTTTTGTGCAGCGCATTTCCTTTAATTCCTTGGATGTATAAATAAAACTGCATGAATATTTTTATAATAATTGAGATTTAAAAAAAAAAATCCTATATGTATTTTTGTTTAATTAAAAAATTGTTGTTTGATAACATAAGCTTTTTGCCAAATAAAAAAGCAACAACAACAACAACAAGTACGTTCGGTGCAGGAAATTATATTAATTTTCAAATTACATTCTCTCTCTGTTGGTAGTTTCTGCAACATTACTGGGCTTAAAAAATAGAGAAGATGATTATCTTTGGGAGAAGAAGATGTTTATCTAAAAGATGATATGGTGCTATGAGATTTTTATCTCAAAAAAAAAAAAAACGTAACTAAGTATATCCCTCCTCCTTCTCCTCCCTTGTTACCTTTGGTTCAAGAGTTTATATATATTTAATTTAAGACCATCATTTAATTTAAGTGATATAATCATCATCTTGAAGAGAGTGAACAAATTTAGGTCGACGACGGAAATAGGTATTATTATTATTATTATCATCATCGCATAACTCTTCTTTTGTTAGGAAAATGAGCCAACTAACGAAAGAGTAGTCATCGTTACAAGTTAATGAATAATAATTTGCTCTTTTTAAAGAGAGAGGCGAATTATTGATCGGATATTTGATCTTTTTTTTTTTTTTTAATGGGACTTTCTTTCTTAATAGACCAACCCCCCCCCCACCCACGCTTTTATTTAATGCCGATTTCCACCCCTATCTAGTTTTTTTTTTTTGTAAAGAACGGTACACTGTAAAAAAAAAATCTTAATTTATATTGTGTTTTGGAATACTAAATTTACAAATTTCCCTTGTAAATGATAATTAGTATGAATTTATCTACTAAATTTACAAATTTCTTCGAAAAATAGAGTATGTATTGTAATTTTACTTACATTGTATAGTAATTTTCGTTAAAAATTGTATTTTTTTTAAAGCAGTTTGGGAATTCTAAAATTACCACACAATTGCACTCTAATTTTCAAACAGCTTTCGAAAATTACAATACATTTGTAAATGGTTTTTGAAGACTTACTAAAATTAGTAGGTATGTTTTTGTTTATGTAATTTGCTTCCTACACAAATGTAAAATCACAGCTTTTCGAATAAATTACCGAATTTATTTAAGGGCCGTAGACACAAATTTTTCTCAACGGGAGATGGGTTTTTAACATATCCAATTTTCTGAGGAAGAGAGTTTAAGACCCCCCCCTCCCCTTCCCTCTTCTCCCTAGGTAATTTGAAACCTTATAATATTTAGCTTAAATAAATTTCCATCAATCTTTTTTTTTTAACGACGTAAGGTGTGCTTTCAAAGGTCAAGGGTTCGTATCCCGTCCCAGTTTGAATTAGATACCAATCAATTGGAATAAACATGAACGGGGTCTAAATTGCCTCAGATGCCGATAAAGACCTTAAAATAATTTAAAAAAACCACCAATTCCAGTTTCCGCCACGTTTAACATTGCTTCACTACAACTGTTTTTGGCTCCGGCCCATGTTTGTCGTTAAGGACAAGAAGCGACCTCTCACACCCTTAGAAAAAGAAGCGAGACCTATACTCCCACCTATTAATTATTAAATGATTGATTTTTTTTAAACCATATTTGTTCATCCAAACATTCAATTGCCACGAATATTATTTTTCTATGAAAGGTAAAATACACTAGGTTAAGCTTATGTGTTTCAAGGTTTTTTACTTTCTCTTACCTATGTATATATGTAATATATATATAGAGAGAAAGTATTGGATTCATGTCAAAAATTCGATGTCGAGATTTTGATGGATCTTCACGTTTTGAGGTCCCCTGAATCCAAAAAGTGGTTTTCGCGACATGGTCTGTCTGTGTGTGGGTGGGTGGGTGGGTGGGTGGGTGGGTGGGTGGGTGGGTGTGTGTCAAATTTTAAGCATGAAGGAATTGAGCTATGAGGCTGAAATTTTATATTTAAGTTAAACACCCCCCGGGACCGGAAAAATAAGCTTTTAATCAAAATCGGCCAAAGAGTACTAGTACTTTACTGATGTACTTTTTCAGTTTTTTTCGATTTTCTCAAAATTCGCTCTAACGATTTTGATTAAAATTCAAAAATCAATTATTTTTTAGATGCTCTTTCAAATGTATATTCTCGTTTTGCCCACAAAATTGTTTGAAGCACACTTTACTCTTGTGCTTCATAGGAAAGATAGGAGAAATGGTTGCCATGGTAACAAAATATAAATATTTTCCCATACTTATAAATTTTACATCTGAATTCAAATATTCCCTACTGCCGGGAACTAAATACATGTCGACACAAAAAATCTGGGTGACAGCACAGTGCACAACTTTCGATTACCGAAGGTAAGAGAAAGTTGTGTGCTGTGCGCCAGTCACACCGATTTTTATTAATTAAAATTAACACTTAATACGTATTTCGACATTACTGTCATCATCAGAAGTGGTTTTCTAAAATGACGATGACAGTAATGTCGAAATACCTATTAAGTGTTGATTTTAATTAATAAAAAACCTTGAAATACATAACCTAGTGTATTTTATCTTTCATATATACATAATGTTTCAAATAGAGCCTAGAGTAGAAAGTTTAAATCTAAGATTATTTTTTTTTTGCTTATTAAATCAAATAATTACGAAAATGAATTTTTTTTACCCTTCTCCTAAACGTTACTTTATTCAAAATTAAAGGTGATAGTTAATTATGAAGACCAAAAGACCAAAAGACGAGCCAACTTTATTCATTCTAAGACACAACATTTAAAAAATAAAACTTTAATATATAAAATTAACACCTGATTGTTAATTTGACATTTTTATAAGCCTCGGGTTTATCAATGAAAGAGATGAAATTTATTTGAATCATATTGACTACGGCACTAAATGATTTTTTCAAAAGATAAAAACCAATACCGAAAAGTAAAAAAACAAAAAAAAAAAAACATTTCAATAGACTTATGTATATAAAGAATCAACTTCTGGTGCTAGAGGTCGAGGGTTCGAAACCCGTCCCAGGCTAAAAAATATTTTAATTGAAATGTCTACCAATTAATTGAAAAAAAAAGGTCTCAGATCCTGAGAAATTTTTTTTTTAACCCTAAATATTATGAATAAAACTAATACAAATTTTTATTTTAAAATTGTTTTATAAATCGCTTGAAATTTTTTTTTTCCCTCGACCGTCTAAAAAAAAACAAAAAAAAGTCCCAAATTAAAGCCAATAATACTAATAATAATAATTGTGTGTCTAGCTGTGGGTGCCGTACCCGTTTCGGACTGGCTTGGGCCCCGTTTAAAGGCCGACCACAAACCATCGGCATTTTAATGAAGTTGATTGAACCGAGGCAAAATTATCGGCTCTTGCTTGCTCGAAGAGAACGTCCCCCCCACTTTAATGACTAGGGGGGACTCAGCCCCCAATCGGTATAAGTATAGCCCTCGCGGTTGTGCACGTGAGTGAGCCATGTTGCCAGTCCTGAATGGGGGCTTCCCAAAGACAAATAAAAATACTCACTTGGATTAAACCCGCTAATCATCGAAAAAAAAAACACAAAATTTGTGATCATATTAAATAAACTTCAGAAATGAAAACTCGGATGGGTGACACAACAATCTCATGAGCCTTCTTAACTCTATGGGACTACAAAAATTATTTTTTTAATATACTATAATACAGCGAAAAATCAATAAAATCCATTTTTATTAATTGTCAACGTTTCGGACGCCAGTCCCGTCCTTCTTCAGGACTTATCAATAAACATAATCTATACTATATATCCATTTAGGAATTTATATTTATCTCTTTTCACATAAAAATACATCGATCTTCATTTATTTGACAGCTAATTGTATTTATTCTTTATTATTCAAAAAATATATACTTTGTATTTCATTATATTTATTGAAATGGGCTTGTGGAAGGCACAATTGGCAATCGAAACATCAAAAGATTTTAAATTTTATAGATTTTATCCTTGACTATAGAAAAAATTTATATACCTTTATGTTAACTGCTACAGCTACACTCTACCTGCCTCACAGGATCTAAGGTGTGTTTTTTGGTCAATTTAAAAAATCTCTAAGTATTTTCTAAATATTTGTTTAATTTTTCAGGTCTAACGTGGGCATCAACGTTTTCGAATTTTTCATCTTGAGGACCTGTTTTTTACTGTAGCAGTTAACATAAAGGTAACCAAAAACCTCGTCACAGAATTGAATAAAGTTTACAAAATTTAAATATAGTACAATGTAAATAAAAATTAAACATTGTTAGGAACATATTTTATATTTATTAAAATAGTTTTGATATTGTATTCATATTGTTTTGTTGCCTTAATATTGTATTCATATTGTTTTGTGTTCCAACATCCTTGTCGAACGTTCTCTTGGCATAACTCATTAAACATATAACCTAGTGTTTTTAATTTTTATATAAGCATAATGTTCCAACTAGAGCCTACGTTTGATAAATTAAATTGATTTTTTTTTTTTAATACAAACATACTTGCATCCGATATTCTAAAATATATAAAAAAAAAACCTGGTTATAAAGAAAGAACGAGAGTGAAGGTGGGGGGGGGGGGGGGGCACTCACCTGTTTAGGGTGAGAAAATCGTGGACTCTCTCTTTTTGATTAGTGATTGGTTTTTCTGCCCTTTTGAGAAATGTCTGAAATTCTATTTTAAGACTACAAGATTTTAATTATAGGTTATAATATGAGAGAGCCCAGCTGCGCTATTATGTGATTTGTAAAGCAATTTCCAAAGCTGTCTAAAGAGATAATCGAATATTGATAATAAATTTAAAATACATTTACTTTTCTTGTTAAAAAAAAAAAAAAAAAAAAAAAAAAAAATAGAGAAATTGTTCATTTTTCTATGTACTGCTCCCAGTCGGTGAGCTCCACCCGCTAGACCCCTCCATTTTGTATGTATTCAACGCCAATAGACAAACACGTCTTTATACTATTAATTAATTTTTTTTTTTAACATAATTTATGAAAACAATTCATTTTAATAGAAATCGAGATTACTATCATTTCATAAAAATAAATAAATAAAAACTCTAATAAAATTTAAATATTAATAAATAAGAATTGTGTCATATGAAAATATCAATATGAATAAAAAAATAAAAAAAAAAACATCCCTTTAAAAGATATGATAGCGAGATAGATATATAGATGATTAGATAACAAAAAAAAAAAAAAAAATTCAGGTGTAATAAATTATAACTTAAATTTCATAGAAAAAAAAATGTGATATAGCATGCAAGTGACGTCGGTTTAAATAAATAATTAACAAAATGGAGGTGAAATTTTATAAAAGTGTAAAAATAGAAATAAAATTCTATTGTTTTAAATTTAAATATTTGTCTTTTAAATTAAATTTTAATTATTGAATAAATTAAAATTAAAATTCTTACATTGTTGGTAATTATAATATTTTATTAATTATTATATTAGAATTATAAAAATTTTTTTGCTAAATAAATTTTAAGAAATATAAAATGTTTCTAATGTTATTTTACAAGTAACTTATATAAACAAGTTTACAAGCTTTTTTAAAGCTTGTAAAAAAAAAAATTTTAATATTGTAGGAATATATTTTGTATTTCTTAAAATTTATTTTGCAAAAAAATTTTCTAATACAATAATTAATAATAAAATATTATATTTCCTGACAATATAAAAATTTTTAATTTTAATTTATTCAAAAATTAAAATTTTTAAATTTTAAATTAATTAACCTCAAAATATTAAAATTTAAAACAATTGAATTTTATTTCTATTTTTACCCTTTTATATAAGTATATAAAATTTCACCTCCATTTAGTTAATAATTTATTTAAACCGACGTCACCTGTTTTTTTTTTAAATCTTCTATTCTGATACGATAAAATTTTGATGATAGAGTAAAGGTGATTGTTTGGACCTAGCCTCCGAGGACTAGCTCTTATTTATTTAGGTCTCATTCTAATTATCCGCCTGTGATGATGCAAGTCCTGATCTAGGGAAAATTAAATTGTTTTTCCCGCCTCATAAGTAATTTTCTTCTTATCCCAGATGTTATCGGTTCAATCAACAAATGAACCTTAGTAAATGAATGTACACTACAACAGAAACGTTATTAGTAAGTTTAGAAGAAATTTAAAGACTTATTTAAGTTACAATGTCTCTTCAAGACAAGATGAGAGAGGAAGGACCAACCGGTCAAAAAAAAAAAAGTGACATTCTAAAAACAGGCGCCAGTCAAGTTTGAAACGGGTTAAATACTTAAGCACGCTATATATCAGAGTTATACTCTACAAATATCGAACGTTGGCAATAAATTGTGCGGCCCCGGATAGTTAAATACGGCCCACGTGGGGCCCCCAACGACAATTCTTGTGTTCCATAAAAAAGTCATCGTGTATCGTGCGAAAGCACAAACAAAACCACAAACAAATGTCTCAATTGCTGCTTTTAATAGACACCCTGCCTATAGAGAGTTCTTGAATGCCCAGTGTGCTACCCACGCTTTCGATCACGATGATCATCGATCGATCGGCCTCCATCAAGGAAGTGAGTAAAAGAAAAAGAAAAAAGCAAATAGAAATATCATCCGATCAGAGAGAGAGATTTAAATTCAGCCCGGGATCAGGTGGAGTCGAATTTCGAAATGGACCACGAGCATATTAAGTTTCTTTTGAATTCAAAGTAATTTATAATATAATATAAAAAAATATAGAAGTCAGAAAAGGGAATTTATTATATACTATTTGGATCTGAATTTAAAAATAAAGAAATATAAAATACTGGATTTTCATTTCTCTAACCTGTTTATTTACAATATTTATTTATTTGTTATTATAAGTCGAACTATAATAATAATCCTTTGGAATTTATTTATAAAATTGATTTTCAAATTGAATTTAAAATAAATATTATTTATTAAATATAATAATAATAATAAATTTTATTTATTTAAATTAAAAATAAATTTGAATAAATAATTTTTCAATTATTTATAATCAAAGTATTTTTTTAAACGAATATCGTTTATTGTTTTCCTTACAATACAGAATAGGCATTTTTTTTTTAAAGATTTTTCGGCATCTTAGGCCAAATAGATTCATCGATACTTAATTTAATTAACGATACGTATATCTCTCTCTCACTTACAAGTTTATTAAATATTAAATAAATAAATAGATAATTAAATATTTATTAAAATAAATTTAAAATTTTTATTATTAAATTAAAATTTATTGTAATTTTTTTTTTTTTAATTTGATGATAAGAGATTAGAGATGTTGACAAATGAATGTCAATATTGATAACCTAAGAGTCAAGGTGAATGTATTCAGTTCCTAGGCAGTCCGATGAATTTATTTAAATTATTTAAATGGTATAAGTAAATATGTCTGGACCCCTATATATATATATATCGTTAATTAGTTAAGTATCGTATAAAGGCTAAGTAGCCTAAGATGCCGAAGACTTAAAAAAAAACTGCTTGCCTCTAATTTAAAATTGTATCAAATTAAAAAAAAAAAAATTTACAATAAATATATAAAATTTATTCAAATTTATTGTTGTAATTTAATAATAAAATTTTAAATTTATTGTAATTTAATAATAAAAATTTTAAATTTATTTTAATAAATACATAATTATCTATTTATTTATTTAATCAAAAATTTTAATATTAATAACCTTGAGAGAAAGCGATAATTGATCATCTAAATCAACGCTTTTTTAATGATTTTAACCATAAAATTTTTTTTTTTTTAAACATTCATTAAAAAAATAAATTCTTGTCTTGTCAATTTTATTGCCATATATGGTTGGAAATAATTTAAATAAATCTTAACGTTAAAGTGACGGTAATTATCAAGGAAATGGTTTAATTAATCTTTGCTAAGTGTGAATTGGAATTTTATATATTATAAATCTCATCATCATCATAAGAGAGAATTGAGGTCAGTAAAAAATTTGATCTATGACGTCACGGCCCTGATTTTGTCAACATCATGGATGTGTCACATCGACTAACGTAAGCTTTAATGATTTTACACCATCTTTAATTAATTAAGGTGTAATTATAAGTTGTTAATCATGTTCTTTGAGTAATTATTATTCTTTGTTATAAATAGTAGGAGCAAGTGGGTCGAATAATCGTACAAAAATAAATTCCCCCCCACTAAAGGAAATTTTAAACTGGAGTAAAAAAAATTATTGATTCCTTAATATTATGAGGTTAACTTTCCTAAAATTGTTCTAACCTTAATTCAATTTATGCTAATAGCATAATTTTCTTTTTTTTTAATTTCAAAGCATAAATATTATATTACATAATAATCGTATAAAGACAATCATTATGGGGCCGAATTATTAATTCATTAAGTGTTGATTTATTACTTGTATAGAAAACAAATTTAATATTCAATCATTAAAATCCGGTTAAAAAAAAAAAATAATTATGTCAAGTAGAAATCTTTGGAAAAAAAAATTACTGTATATTCTTAAGAAAATCTCAAAAAAAAAAGATTATTTGGTGTAATTTTATGCAAATTTTGTCTAAAAAGCGGACCAAGGATATAAAATTCACAATTTATAGTCTTTTTTGGTTATTTTAGACCTAAAAATATCTTTATATGTTTATATATATTTTATGAGAAGAAAAGTTTTTTAAATGGATTTCGATTGACGTTCAACAGCCTTCTTCATCTGGGCCACCCATCGTTTACAATTAAAAAAAAAATGTAATTCTTGATGCTTTTTAAACCAGAATTTAACTTTGTATCTATATTGTAATCGTTTTTAGCCAATGGCGGTTAGATAGCCTGGCAGAATAAAAAAAAGCAATTTAAAAAAAGAGTAAAAAATTCCAATGAAGTGAGGTTGGCAGACGACGTTTCGGTTGCTAATCGTCTCCTTCCTCAGAAACTGGTCGATTATTTTAATTACATAAAAACATTTGTTAAAAAATAATTAAAGATGACTCAGCAGTCAGGAAAGTTTACTAAAGAGTTATTTAATTGTTTAACAGTCGACGTTTCGATCACCAATCACAATCTTCTTCAGGATCAGTGCTACCAACTCTCCGACTTAGCGAGAGATCTTCGATTTTTTCAGACAACCTCCGCCCGCTCTCCGACTTTTTTCCCAAAATCTTCTCTAAATCCCCGGCTTTTTTTTTTAGAAATTTCATAAAATAAATTGATTTTTTATTAGAAATTCGGAAAAAAATTACTAAAAAATGAGATTCGTCAGAGATCCAGAGACATAAAAGAAATAGCACCTAATTTTAGGGACCCCCAACATACCCCCCCCCCCCCTTGGAGGAAGGCCGTCTAATTTACAGGAAGGTTAAGAAAATAGACTTTATTCGGCCCAAAATTATTTATGTGGATGGGTGACGTATAGTCCCCGAAACGTTGTCATGGGTAATAAATAATTTTGGGCCGAAAGAAAGTCTATTTTCTTCACCTTACCCAATAAAATAATATTATAAAAAAAAAATGACTGTACTCTTATTTCTTAGTATTCTTATTTATTTGTATCCTTATTAGTTTGTAGTCTCACTTATTTGTAACTTATCCTTATTTGTTTATAGTCATATTTCATTTATTAACTCTTACAAAATTAATTGTATGAAGGCATGCTGGCTCTGTTTGCCTAATAAATAAAAAATAAAAAAAAAACTCTGAAAAGAGGTCGCGATTGGAAATTGAAAAAGTCATTGAGATTTGCAAATTCCATTTACCTGAGTTTTTATTTAAAGACTTTTTCAGCATAATTATTTTATTCAATTCAATTGAAATGAGACCACAGCACAAGAGGCGAGAACTCTACCACTATTGCTACGATCCCTAAATCATTAAAGATGATCTTGAATTATTCGCTAAAAATCTTGTTTTTTTTTCTTGTTAAATTTATTTTTAATTTTCGTAAGATTTATAGAAATGTAACAAATTTCATGAAGAGAGGCAATTAATTTGGTGAGTAATAATAAGCAGTTATAGCGTTGCAGAAGTACTTTCACATTATCATAGTTTGTATTAGAGGCCACAGGCGTTACAAACAGGTTCTCAATTTACAGTTCCGTCTCCAAAGGGTTGTTGTTCACTGTTTTACAGTTGGCGCAACTTGTTCCAGCTTCTCGCCGCTGATGTAACGACTAAAACAAAAAAATAATAATTTCAATTAATAATGATGATTATTTTTTATAGCTATAACCATCATAATAAGCATGACGCTAATTAACTTTTAATTTAATGTTCTAAAAGAAATATGAGATTATAATAATAATAATATTTTATTTTTATGGATATTTTAATTTAAAAAAAATACCCCATGTTTTTTTTTTCAACTACGTCATAATTATAAATTATAATCACAAATAACAAATTTGTTTAAATAAATATTTAATGAAATTAACATGTTTTCAAATAGGAATATTATTTAAATTAAAAACTTGGTTTAAAAAAGAAAAAAAGAGACAGGTCTTGAAGAGACAACGTTTCGGTCATTCATTCGGTGTTCTTACAAGTTCAGTTAAATCAATAATATTTGTTCGTAGAGCGTTGATTAATTTATGCAGGAATATAATAAAATTTATTTTGTATAATCAAAATGCAAAATTAAAATTCTGGTGTGACTGAGCACTTAATCGTTCTCTGTTTGTCACCAAGGTTTTTTTTGGGTTGATATATATTTAGTACATAAGAATAAAATTTATAAAATATTTAATAAATAGATGTTTTACGGCTGTGAAGATTTACTGAGGATTCGCAGCCATGAGATTATATAAAAAAAAAATCTTTTGTTTAATTCCTATTTGCCGACGTTTCGGTCGTCAAGAGACCTCCGAGCAGCAAGTAAATGATAATATTTTTGTACATATCAAAATTGTATTTAATTGCAATGAATATAAGATCGTGTATAATGGACAATATTTGTAAGTAGGCCTACATCTGATATTTCTCGAATTTGTATTCTTATTGTAATTAAATATCAATTTTTTTAATAAATGTTATGATCATAGGCCCTGATGAAAGTCGTGATTGGAGACCGAAACGTCGGCAAATAGAAATTAAATAAATTAATCTCCTGGCTGCAAAGTCCTTGCGAATCCTGAATAAAATATTAATATTTTTTTACAATGGCGGCTCCTATCTTTCCTAAGAAATACAAGAGTAAAGTGTGCTTCAAACAATTTTGGGAGTAAAATGAATATATACATTTTAAGGACCATCTAAAAAATAATTAATTTATTAATTTTAATCTAAATCGTTAAACCTAATTGAAAAAAAGTGAAAAAGTACAGTACTAGTAGCTACTCTGCCTGATTTTGTTCAAAAGCTTCGTGCCACGTCCCATGGGGGTATTTAAATTAAATATAAAATTGCTACCACCTAGCTCTCTTTGTTCTTGAGATATTTTGTTCATAAACACACAGACAAACTTAAAACGTGTATTTCCATACAAATCTCTGCCATCAAATATTATTACTTAATTCCAGTTACCAGGACCTAATCTTTGGACCATGAAAAACAATAGCCATGTCACCAGAGTTGGGTTTTATACATGATTTTGTAGTTTTATACGAAAATCGCGGATAAAACCCTTTCAGGGAGTTACAGTTTTTTACATCTAGGTCTAGTTTTATCCATGTATTATACTCGGCGGGATAAAACTTGCCACTACTCCAAATAAATTCTCCTTAAAATTGCATTATTTTATTGTATTATGAAATTGTTAAGTAAATTTCTTAACCTTTTCATTGTAAATTATTATAATTAAAAGAAAAAAAAAAAGAGAATTTAATATATTCTAAGTGAAGACTTGTGATTTCGCCTTCAGTTTTTTTTTCTTTCTCTGTCTATTAATATGCGTTTGAAGAGTTATAATTAAACTATAATGGCCTTTACTCTATCCTTTTTAATAATAATATATGGCTAAATAGAAAGTGAAATATCTCTTTCCTCTTTTATACGTTTAATTTACACGTTCATCCATTCATCTATTCTATTGATTTTGTATTATATTTATTATATAATAGCTGCTATCTATTTATTATTTCAAAACCAAATCGGGAGATTGCATTTCTCTCAATTAATGATTTTTGTGAATATAACAAATGAATTCATTGTGTAGGATAAATATTTTACGTAGCCATAAATGGAGAAAAAAGCAGACAAATGAGAAGGAATATAGAAGAATTAAATAATAAATAGGATTAATGTAGCATGTGGTGAAGAAATGTAGCGAAAGCTATTGAATAGTTGGACACTGTTACGCATTAGTGTGTCAAGCGCCAGCTACCGAGTTTTGAGAAAATTAAAGTTTTTTGTTTCTTTTATAGCATTTGAAA
>JAKCPI010020017.1:0-15159 GCA_023213315.1 Euborellia annulipes | reverse complement strand
TTTTATTAAACTCTGAAATTATGGTAAAAAATTTTCCGGGGGTGGTTTGTATTATTTTTACGGGTAAATTAAATTTTAGCCCTCGGGTCTTGGTGTAGAGGTTAGAGGCTAGCCTTCTGTACCAAGGGTCGCGAGTTCGCATCCGTCTCAATAGACAATTTATTTCAAATGGATAGGCTAGCAATAAATTGAAATAAATCTAAATGGCCTCCGTTGCCGAAAAATACCTTAAATAAATAAAAAGGAAAGGTATAAACAGGCCATTGCAGTCCAGCCGAAAAACAAAATATATAAAAAATATATAATTTATTTAAATTTTTTACTTCTCAAACCGCCTGGTTTCGACCGCACTGCCGCAGGTCTTCCTCAGTGTGAAGAAATCTTAAGGGTGTGAGTGCATCCACAAATCTCTAGATCTCCTTAACAACATTTGCCAACCGTCTCTCATGCCCGTGTTGAGTGAACTCAACTTAAATAAAAAAAATTAAATTTTCTTTTTTTTCTTTTTGAATGGCAAGATTGTCGACTTCTACATAGCAGATCCCTCCCTGTTACTGGGCTTGCGGGATTTTTTCGTTAAATTTTATTTAATGTAAACAAATCCTCATGCAGAGTCTGGATTGGAACCACAATAGCCCCTAGACAACTCTACGAGGAGGGAGTTGCTGTGGCATCGCGTCCTGTGGAAGGGACGTAAAGAAGGAGTTCCCTCTCAGTGATGAATTCTTCAAAAGGTCGGTGCTGAGGGAGTCCCTCTTCAAACTAGCACATCCTCCCTACAAGGGCGGATACAAGGGGGGTAAAGGGGGTAATTACCCCCCCCCCGAGATGCGAAAAAATACCTTTTTTTCGCAAAAAAATTATTTTTAATGTAAAATTTTAAAATTAATACTTAAAAATTTGATGTGTATTTATATTCTGGCAAACAATTACAGAATGCGCTTTTAAATTGCCGGAAATTAAAAAATAGTGTGCTGTGCGACGAGTCACGCAAGATTATCCCCTTAAAACACCTCTGGATCCGCCCTTGCCTCCCTAGCTTTGAAGAGGTTGGATAAAAGGAACCAGAAATAAGGATTAGTTCACTAGCTAGAAACGAAAGCAGGAGGAGGAGTTAGAGATAGGAAATAATGTAACTTCACGGGAGGAGTGCCGGTAGATGATTCCCGTCACAATAAGGGTAATGAGTAATTCACTAATTATCGATTTGTTTGCTCAGGGGCCCACAACTTGTGGGTACGTAGATGGCGACCACGAGCTACCCCAGCTGAGACTGGCAGTCCTTCATTTTTACTTTCTTACCTATGTATATATGTAATATATATATAGAGAGAAAGTATTGGTTTCATGTCAAAAATTCGATGTCGAGATTTTGATGGATCTTCACGTTTTGAGGTCCCCTGAATCCAAAAAAGTGGTTTTCGCGACATGGTCTGTCTGTGGGTGGGTGTGGTGGGGGGTGGGTGTGTGTGTGTGTGTGTGTGTTCAATTTTAAGCATGA
This sequence comes from Euborellia annulipes, assembly GCA_023213315.1. Taxonomy (NCBI): domain Eukaryota; kingdom Metazoa; phylum Arthropoda; class Insecta; order Dermaptera; family Anisolabididae; genus Euborellia; species Euborellia annulipes. Next base: position 13,658 of record JAKCPI010020017.1, on the reverse strand, counting down.
AGGAATTGAGCTACGAGGTTGAAATTTTATATTTAAGTTAAACACCCCCCGGGACCGGAAAAATAAGCTTTTAATCAAAATCGGCCAAAGAGTACTAGTACTTTACTGATGTACTTTTTCAGTTTTTTTCGATTTTCTCAAAATTTGCTCCAACGATTTTTTTTTAAATTCAAAAATCAATTATTTTTTAGATGCTCTTAAAATGTATATTCTCATTTTGCGATTGAAATCTTCTGAAGACCACTTTACTCTTGTACTTCATAGGGAAGATAGGAGAAATGGTTGCCATGGTAACAAAATATAAATATTTTCCCATACTCTATAAATTTTACATCTGAATTCAAATATACCGTACTGTCGGGAACTAAATATATGTCGACACAAAAAATCTGGTGTGACAAGCATAGTACACAACTTTCGATTACCGAAGGTAAGAGAAAGTTGTGTGCTGTGCGCCAGTCACACCAGATTTTTGTACGATGTCAGTCCTTTCCTTCTATATTTTCAACTGGCGTTAGGAACGCGTGCGACTGGGCCGGCCTGTTCTATTTCCGCCGACCCCTCACTGCGGGAATAATAACGGCCAAAGGAAAGAAGAAGACTAATATATAGATTTGTCTTAGGCTGATGCGTCGGATTGAGAAGCGTGGTCCAGTCCAGACGGGGCTACACTACTATAGTATTTAGTATAATAATTCTGAAATTACTTAATTTTACTACAAAACTACTTGACGGGGTTTTTTACGAAAATGAGAAAACAAAACTCATTTATAATTTAATATAGTGATAAAAAGTGACTTTAATTGGATACGAGAAACGTAGCAGTCAAAGAAAAAAAACTTTTATTTAATTAATTAATCGCCGACGTTTCGGTCACTAATCACGACCTTCATCATTACTAAAATTTAACATCCATTATTTTAACGTCTTGATGAAGGTCATGCATTAAGCGTCGACAATTAATAATTAAATAAGTTTTTTTTTTTTATTTCCTTGGCTGCTACGTCTCCTATTTCAATTTAGAATTTAAATTTCTGACATTAACTTGAATAGTGAAAGCGGGCTACGAAGCTAGTTTTATATATACATAAATTATAAAGCAGTAGATTGAAATGTTATAATAAAATTTCTCAATTTATTCTTTTTGGAATATATAATTTTCAATCTTTGTTTTTTTCTTCCTTCTTACTCTTAACCATATAATTTGTCTTTTTGAGTTCGATTCATCCAAGAGACCTTTTATCTTATGGTGTAATAACAAATTTCTTTGGATGAAAGTTAGACGAGTAGAAAATTCAAGAAAACCCGTTAATATAATTAACGTGAAGTTGAAATTAATATATTAAAAGAAAAACGTGATTTGATTTCAAATACGTTTGATGGAATTCATCCCGTCCGTATAATTCATTATTTCTAATTAACATACCCGTATAAGAGATTCTCTTATTATAGTCAAATATTACTAAAATGTTAACCGAAACTTTATTTCTTTTTTTTTTTAAATTAAATCCGTGAAATTCTAATCTCGTAATTTTTTAATTACAAACATAAAATGTGCTGAGATTTTTATATAAAGTTTTTTTTTTTTATTTTTAATGTTTCATAATAAACTTGTAACTATTACTATTATTTATTTAATAAGAGAGAGAGAGAAAATTAGGAAATATTATAACATAGTTTGTACATTATGTATTTTTTTTTAAATTAATTATTTATCTACGCATAAGGCATTAAATTATGCCATTTTTTGTTTCTCCGTCCCCCAAAATTTTTTTTCAATTTAAATTAAAAATCTTTTTTTTTTTTTGTTGTATTAAACCAGTAGGCCTATATATAGAAATATTTGTTGAATTAAAATATTAAGAGGGTTCAGGACAGGGGCGTATATAGAAATTTTTTTTCGGGGAAGCCTGAACTCAAAAATTTTTTTTAACCCATATCAAGCCACTGGTGCGTTTTCGAACCAGTACCTAAAAAAATTTTTTTCTCAGTAAGTATCTAAATGTTTTCGTTAATTATTTTTTTATAGATTCTTTATGATATATTCTTGCCTACTATCGCGAGAAAATGATTAATTTTACAGTCTTTACATATTAAATAATTATTTAAATTCGAAGAGTCAAAAAACACCAAACTTCAAAATTAAATATTTTGTATTAAAAATTTTTTTTTTCTTTTTTATTCTTCATAAATTAGATTACTAATAAGATTACTTTACTTAGCTAAACGATACATAATTTTTTTTTCATTACTATAGACGATATTCAATGACAAATTAGAGTGGTGCGTTTTCGCACCAGTGGTAAGAACCCTCAACTTTTTCCATATATTTATCTGAATATTTTTTTCTTTCTTTTTAAAATTTTTTTATTTTAAGGGCATTTTTGGCATATTTAGGCTATTTAGAACCCGTCCCTATTTATTCCAATTGATTGGCATATCGAAATAAATTTTTGTTACATGCATCATCCCGTCCCCTTGATCCCTACTACCTATGGTTATTGTTTATATATGGGTTATTACATTAGTCCGATTGAATGACAATACTGTTGTAACTGTATGTAGTAATGGCTACAATAATGAGCCCCTAATTACTGTAAAGAGATATTATATGTTGGGACATCGAAATCAGAAGGAAATATATCTCAACCTAATGTTATTTCAAAATATAATTTAGGAATGGAAAGGGTGGATTTACATGATAATGCGGTTGAGAATTACCGATGAAGGATATTCATTGGCGTAACCTGGGTGGTCCCCCCGGGGGCGGGGGCAGAAAGCTCCCCGACCCAACAGAAATTGAGTCAATATGGGGCCTCCCGGGTCCCCCAGAGAATGGCTGATCCCATGCCCCCCCCCAGCGAGGGTGGCTGGTCCCATAGCCTCCCAGCCAAATTTGCTAGTTACGCCCATGGGGATATTAGGTAAAAAATAGTGGTGGCATTTATTTTTAAATACCTTAGATAGCACCATGGTAAAATGTTGGAAGCTATATAAAGTGCATTCCATCAACCTAGTACAAGTTCAATTGATTTGAAAATGAACTTTGGGTTATTGCAAACGAGCAGAAAGCCCGAAAGAGATGTAAAGTGTGTTATAAACACACTGTATATGAATATACAAAATGCAAAGTACCGATTCATATAAATTGTTTCGGCAAATTTCATAAAAAATAAAAAAAGTAAAAAAAAATTATATCCCATATTATGCCAATGGTGCGTTTTCGCACCAGTGAAAAAAATTGAATAAAACATATATATTGTTGAAAAATTTTTATCAAAGGTTATGTAAAAATCTAATAAGAACCTATGTAAATATATTATGTGAAAAAATAATAAAAAATTTAAAAATAAAAAAAAACGAAAAATTTTTTTTCTAATGGATCAAGCCATTGGTGCGTTTTCGAACCACCTATTTCCTCAATATTTACTGATCAAATAATTTTTTTTTTTTATTTTTTCCTAATTAAATAGGTAATAATAAACACAATTATGAAAAAAAATTTGTAGTTTTTTGAAAATTTTTGTGTTGGCTTGATATGGGTTAAAGAAACTACATTTTTTTTCACACGAAATTTTTTGCGGAACCAAACTTTTCCATCCTGGGGGAAAATTTTTTTGCCAATCAAACAGGGGGAAGGGGGGGGGGCCGAGTGTTTCGGGGGGGGGGCAGGCCCCTGGTTCAGGAGGTAGATGTTACGCATGTTTTTCCCGAGAAGAGGGCGTTGTGTCTCTTCAAAAGTAGAAAAAAAAAACACCTATTACGAAAATTGGCCAAGGGATGTCAGAATGGGAGCTAATAGGAACCGACCGAATATTCGGTTTCGGTTACGGTTTCGGCCAAAAATCATGGCTTCTGCCAAAAACCACAAAAAGGTCAAATGATTTGCACGTGAGGGAGAAAAAAAAATTTCCGCAAGCCCAAGGAACCTCAAAACATGTAGATCCATTAAAATCTCGACATCGAATTTGTGACATGAATCGAATACTTTCTCTCTCTATATATTAACATATATAGAGGTAAGAGGAAGTAAAAAATGTCAAATGATTTTCTCAAGAGGGAAAAATGGAGTGATTTTGTATAGGAAATTTTAAGAAAAAGTTCAAAACAAGTTTCGCTTTCGGACGAAACTAAGATTGAGGCCGAAATTCGGTTATGGCTGAAATTCTTGTTTCGGTCGGATCCTATTTAAAAATACAGAAAGCCTATGGAAATTTTGAATCAATTGACTTTTTACTTTCACTTATCTATAGAGAGAAAAGTATTGGATTAAGATTGGATTAATATTAGATTTTGATGGATATATACTAGGGTGGCCGCAAAAAAAAAAAATTTAATTTTTTTACTCTTTTTTGGCTAGAAAATGATAATGGCAAAGTTTTGGCTAAATTGGATAACGTTAACCCGTGCCTCATCGAGGATAAAAATTTTAATAAAGTGCGATTTCATAAAACGAAAACCAAGTATCTTAGAAAGATTGATTCTTGGCTCATTTCATTGCAAATTTAATTCTCTTGAGGTTTTATAATAACCATTTTTTCATAAAAACTTATAGATTTAGTGATATTTGCAAATTATCTGATGTATTGGTCTTTCTGAAAAATAAGTGGAAAATCACAATAAAGACCAGCGTTTTCCAAACTGTGAGGCGGCGCGGACTAGTCTAAGGGGAGGCGCGAATATTGGCCACCAAGATCAATTTTCCAAATGATTGCTTAGTTTTATAAATAAAATAATAAAATAATTTAGAAGATTCTGGGGCGGAGTTTTTAATTAAAATAATAAATATGAATAAAAAAAAAATATTTTTATATAAATTTATATTTTTTAGTATTAAAAATTTTTGTGTTTTTGTATTATTTTATTAAATGTGTGGGGGGGGGTGCGTCATACGATTAAATATTTTTTAAGGGAGGCGTTGTAACATAAAGTTTGGAAACCACTGGCCTAAAGTAAGACTCATTCTAGAAAATTATCCCATGTGTAAAACCCAACGGCGGATCCAGGAAAGTTTTTCAGGGTTTTAATTTTTTTTTTCTGACTAGACGCGAAGCTCTCCGAAGGCGATAGCATTATTAATTATTTTATTTATTAGGATTGGATAACGGGTTGAAAAATTGAAAAAAAAAAAAAAAAAATTTAATTTATTTTAGCTAAATCGAAGCCAAATAAATAGAAAACATTCAAAAAATAGCGTTGATTATTATTTTGATTAGGTGGGTAGGGGGTATGAAGGGTTGATTATTTAAGAAAGGCCTTGGAATATTCCAAATCACTTGTTGACATTCTTTTCCGGTTCTAAATATAGTTAGATTAGAGCAAAAGGAATTTTTTTACTTTTAATAAAAAGGGAATTGTTATTTTCATCTATTTATTCCTATACAAAGAGATAAGAGAGACGAATTTCTCGATCAGTCGAGTCGAGTGCGTTGCCGGGCTGCAGGCGGTGACCTGCTATCTTTTTTAATTGTATTTAAAGTGAATCAAAGTGAATAATTAATATAGTGCAACCCACCCCTGACCTCACCGTCAACCAGCACACCCTCTTGAGTGTCTTATTAAAGGTAATTATTAGGGTCCGACCGAAACAAGAATTTCAGCCGAAACCGAAACCGAAACCGAATATTCGGCCCTCAACCTGTAGTTTCGGCCGAAACCGTAACCGAAACCGAAACTTGTATTTCCTATAAAAATTTTTTATCATTTTACCTTTTTTTTTTTTGAATTTTTTTCCCTCCCGTACAGTACGCGCTAGCGACCGGGCGAAGTGGAGCGGCGGCTCCAGGGCGGAGGGCAGGAGGTGGGGGGCGCCGGGCACATATAATAAATAATACGATAAATTGATGTTTTATGGCTGTGAAGATTTACTCAAATTTGCAGTGACTTTGCAGCCAGGAGATTAAATAAAAAAAAATCATATTTATTATTCGCCGACGTTTCGGTCGCCAATCGCGACCTTCATCAGGGCAAATATTGTCAAATATATTATAATATTTGCCCTGATGAAGGTCGCGATTGGCGACCGAAACGTCGGCGAATAAAAAAATTAAATAAAAGATTTTTTTATTTAATCTCTCTGGCTGCAAAGTCACTGCAAATTCCTGAATAAATAATACGTTTTATTTAATTTTTTGTCTATATTTTGATCCTTTTGTAGAACAAAAAATTATTTGGATCCTTTAATCAATTAATTTTTTGCTCTGTTGTTTTTTGATAGAAATCTATGCATTTTTACTTTCTCGTACCTCTATATATATGTTAATATATAGAGAGAAAGTATTAGTTCATGTCAAAAATTCGATGTCGAGATTTTGATGGATCTTCACGTTTTGAGGTCCCCTGAATCCAAAAAAAGTGGTTTTTCGCGACATGGTCTGTCTGTCTGTGTGTCTGTGTGTGTGTCTGTGTGTGTGTCTGTCTGTGTGTGTGTCTGTGAACAAAATATCTCAAGAACGAAAAGAGCTAGGAGGTTGAAATTTTATATTTAAGTTAGGCACCCCCCATGGGACGTGACACGAAGCTTTTGAACAAAATCGACCAAAGAGTACTAGTACTTTACTGATTCACTTTTTCAGTTTTTTTCGATTTTCTCAAAATTTGCTCCAACGATTTTTTTTTAAATTCAAAAATCAATTATTTTTAGATTCTCTATAAAATGTATATTCTCATTTTGTGATTGAAATCTTCTGAAGACCACTTTACTCTTGTACTCCATAGAAAAGATAGGAGAAATGGTTGCCATGGTATCAAAATATAAATATTTTCCCATACTTATAAATTTTACATCTTGAATTCAATTGTACCCTACTGTCGGAAACTAAATACATGTCGACACAAAAAATCTGGTGTGACAAGCACAGTACACAACTTTCGATTACCGAAGGTAAGAGAAAGTTGTGTGCTGCGCCAGTCACACCAGATTTTTTTATTTAAAATGACAAACGTTAGGATTCACGGTCAAAAGTAGACAAAATAAAATAAAAATATTGTTTTGTTGACTAAATATGATTTTTTTTTTACTTTTAATATTGGCCTAATAAATTAGAAAAAAGCATTGAATTACGGAGGTCAACAAAAAAGATTTTTTTTTTTTGGATTTCTGCTTTTGTTTAATTGGTACAGGGGTTTGAAAAAATAAAAAAAACCTCAAAATTTGTGTACTTTTTTCCAGTTTTTTGCTTATATTTCGCAAGCTAAGCATATTCTGTGCACCATAATAGATGAAAAAGTTGTAGAGCATAAAATTTTCTAATATTTGGTTGATAAAACGAATATTTAGACGCAATATTAACCAGAGATATGGCCTATCAAAGTTTCTATTTGTTTATATTTCGAGAAACTTGAGACTTTCTTCTGTTTCTCGCTTATATCTCGAAGAAAACTAAACATATTTTGTCAACAATAGTAAAGAACACAAAAAGGTAGAGAATTCAAAATTTGCTAAAATCTGGTTGATAAATCAAAATTTGTAAACTCAATATTAACCGAGAAACATCCTAACGAATTTTTTCTATGTTTTACATTCGAGAAACATGGTCTAACTTTGATCGGCCGTACCTCGGTCTAATATTGGGTCTACACTATTCGTTTTAACAACCAAATTGTAGCAGATTTAATAACTACCTAACTTTAGCATGGTACTATGTTACTAAATATGCTTAATATACGATGATATATAAACATGCTCGGTCTTCTTAGTAAAAAATTCGAAAAATTGCTCTAGTTTCTACAAAAGCAAACTTTGATCAAAAAAATTATTTTTACATTTATTTTTAGAGAGTAGGAGAAACAAAATTTCATATGAAGAAGCCAGGCTAAAAAATCGTGTTGACCAGTTTATTCTATTTTATTTAGTAGATATTGTGATTAAATTTTGGTATTATACACATATTATATATGCTGAGCCTTCAGATGAAGATGAAGAAATCTGAGGAATTTTTTATATGAAAAATTTTTTTAATCATTTTAGTAATTTGATATTTGCATTTAAGGTTTACCGTGGTAGGGTGGGGTGTCAGTTACCGAATGATGGTAGTGTTCGAGGGGGAGGACGGGGGGCGGCAGCAGTTGAGCCGCTCCATGGCGCCAAAATCCTTGCTACGCCACTGTGCTGGGATGCAAACGGAGAGAGTGCCAGAGGAGACAAACAAACGGGTTGCAGTTGGAAGTGATGCATTCGCAGGAAGGAACAAAAATGATGAGGATGTGTTATTTATGTATAATAACAAAATGAAATTGTCGGAGCAACGAAATGAGAAAACTTTTGTAAGCACAGATAAAAAAAAAGACACTAGTTTGTTAGATGTTCACTGGCCGATTGGCTACTGACACGTAGGGCTGGACGGTAATGGATTTTCATTACCGACCTCGATAATGAAAAAAAAACCGGTTTTTCTCGAAAGTCGGTAAAATTTTTTTACCGCCCGCGGAACAGAAATTTGCCGCCGCGGAACCAAAGTTGGCCGCCGCGGAACCAAAGTTGGCCGCCGCGGCACATTTTTTTCCGCGGAACCAAAATTTTTCCCCGTCCGAAAAAATATTTTACCTTTTTTTTAGAGACGCCAATTTTTCCTGCCGTTCGCGGCACAGAAATTTGTCGCCGCGGCACATTTTTTTTCGCGGAACCAAAATTTTTCCCCGTCCGAAAAAAATATTTTACCTTTTTTTAGAGACGCCAATTTTTCCTGCCGTTCGCGGCACAGAAATTTGTCGCCGCGGCACATTTTTTTTCGCGGAACCAAAATTTTTTCCCGTCCGAAAAAATATTTTACCTTTTTTTAGAGACGCCAATTTTCCCTGCCGTTCGCGGCACAGAAATTTGTCGCCGCGGCACATTTTTTTCGCGGAACCAAAATTTTTTCCCGCCCGAAAAAATATTTTACCTTTTTTTTAGAGACGCCAATTTTTTCTGCCGTTCGCGGCACAGAAATTTGCCGCCGCGGCACATTTTTGTTTTTCGCGGAACCAAAATTTTTTGCCGCCGCGGAACATTTTTTTCGCGGTACAAAAATTTTTTACCGTCCGAAAAAATAAGTTTTTACCGACTTTCGAAAAAAAAACCGGTTTTTACCGAATTAGAGGTTCGTTACCGCGTTTTCGGTAAAAAATTTTTACCGGTTTTTACCGGTAAACCGGTTTACCGTCCAGCCCTACTGACACGGTAGGCGCGCGCTGATGGCGTCTACCCCCACTCTGGGCGCTGAGGGGTAAAGGAGGGAGGGTAAGGCGATGGCTTTTGATCACCCCTCCCCAAAGTAGGGGAATTTCAAATAAAATAAAAATTCTTATTAAAATAAATACAATAAGCACGGTGTCTAAAAAGTCTCCGATGCCAATTGCAAAATTTCCAAACAGTGAGCGAGTTATTAAAAAATATGAATAATAAATAGCCTATTATTTAATAGCGCTCGGGCCTTCGTGTAGTTGCTAGCGTGCTAGTCTTCTATTTCAAGGGGTCGCGGGATAGTCCAATGATTTTATTTAGGCCATTTGGATACCAAATGGCTTAAATAAATATGCTTGGATATATCATTTAAGATTATAATCCTGAGTTGAAGGCAACTCGAGTACTTATTTTTTTTTTTTTTGGAATGGGTGCATAAGGTCCGAAGACCTATAATGACCAATAGTCACATGCAGCCAGGAAGAAAATAAAAACAAAAGGAGAAGCATAAAGGGGAAACTCAACTGCGGGAACTGAGAAGATGCCTGTTGAGGTTAGACTTGAAAGTCTGAAGATTGTAGGTTTTGGGGAAGATAGACTCAGGGAGCTTGTTCCAATCACGGGAGGTCATGGGGACAAAGGAAGAATGAAATTGATTTTAATATGTTTAAAATTATTATATTTTTTTATTCAAGTAATATTTGTATTTTCTTAAATTATTTTTTTGAACAGGAATCAATGAGGAGATTGACTCTAAAATAGGAACCGAAGGGCGAGCGGGCAAACGTAGTATATAAATTAAATTGTACTGGCAATAATATAGAAAACTGTTCAACTATATACATAGGTACCACAAAACGGAAATTATCTCAACGAATAAGAGAACACGAATTGTCAATAATAAATAAAAAAGATAAAACGGCACTAGCCCGCCACGCCTTGGAAAAAAGCATATTTTTGATTTCGGGGGTTTTGAAATTGTGTATAGTGACGATAATTATTTTAAAAGACATTTCATCGAAATGGTAGCTATTAAAAAATATAAAAACCAGGCATGTAATTTTAGAACAGACATCCAGTTCCTAAACGTATGCTACGAAAATCTAATTGATTTGCTAAAATTATGACATAATAATAGTCAGAGTTTATTTATTTGTATAATTTAATTAGCCGTGAAATATTATTACTTTGTCCCCATTCAATTAGTTAAGAATTCTAAAAATATAAAAATTAAAGAGAAAAAATTTTGTTGTGTAAATTTAGAAACATTAAATATTTAAATAACTAATCGGTCAGCAGAGAATTTCATTCGGTTAAAAAACAGCAAACGCCTAACTAGAATTGTAAAATAATTTATAAAAGGCCTATCTTGTAATTTTGTTGTGGAATCCTTTGTTGTTTACAGTTGTTAAAATTCTTATAGATATTCATATTATTTGATGTATCATCAGTATTTATTTGTGTATCAATATCTATATATGATATGCTATATCCATCTAAGCTTATGACTTTTCTATCTGTAAGTAATTATACTCTGATACAATATTGTCTATGTAAATCTTTTTAATATATGAATAAATAATATTTGTTGACCGTAGGTCCTGATGATGAGCGCGATGAGCGTTCGAAACGTCGACAGAGAAAATAAAAGATTTTGTTTTTTTGTGTTTGGCTGCCTAATTATCATCCCTTGAATACATTCACATCAGCCATATCCAGTTATAATCATTTCTAAAATAGAATATATCGTTAATTAATTGATAGGGATATAGTTTTTTACTTTCTCTTACCTATATATGTTAATATATAGAGATATAGAGATTCAATTCAATTATTGGCAAAATAATCATACCAATCATTCATCATTGTTCTGTACCTGTGCATTTCTACACCACATCATTAAGGAATTCAATTTATCATTACACAATAATTAACTAATAATTAAGGAAGGAGAGAGACCGATAAGATTTCTCCCTCTCTATTTTCTTATTGATGGTTATTCGTTAATGATTATTAAAAAGAAATCATCTCTTGAATAATTCATACTATTATAGAAATTTTGAACTAATCTTAAATAAGAAAGAAAGTCTCTCGATCCATTTATAGGATTCTTTTTGTTTTATTATTGTAATTCTAAAGAATTTAAAAAAAAGTCCATCTGTCTGTCTATCAATCAATCTCTTGCTTACATGCTTGGAGAGAAAGTGTTAAGTTTTCATATTCAGAAATTGGAAGAAATTAACTTTAAGGCCCCTGGGTCCTAGCACAGTGGTAGAGTTTTCTACCTTTTGTGCTACACTGTAAAAAAAATTGTGTGTTTATCAATACTAAATTTACAAATTTCCCTTGTAAATGATAACTACCATGCATTTATCTACTAAATTTATTTTTAATTGTCTCCAGGCTGACGCATTTCCTGGGCAACTCTCTTATATTCTCATGATTAAAGTTTTCTTATGAGGCACTGTCCCCTCTAAGGAACCACCCAGTAATGTTGCTATTCCTCAAAACTCTCCCTGGACTGTTATTTTTTTTTTTTTTTAACATTCACACTTTTTTCTCATTCACACTCCACACTCACACACACATTCACACAGTCTTTTCGGCAACTCAGGCCATTTAAGACTTTAGACGATAACCGTTGTAATTAATATATTATTTTGGTGTTTTTATTGATGTTTCCATTGAGGAGCCAGTTGTCACGTTATATTTCTTTCAAATTTTAAATATTTTCCTATTTCTTCTATACAAATCAAATTCGCGCCCCTCGAGTATTCGTACTTTACTGATGTACTTTTTTTTAGTTTTTTACAATTTTATCAATATAAAAAAAAGACCGAGCTCCGGCTCGGTCACCCCGGAACTATATGTTAATATATATAGAGAGAGAAAGTATTGGATTCATGTCAAAAATTCGATGTCGAGATTTTGATGGATATACACGTTTTGAGGTCCCCTGAATCCAAAAACGTGGTTTTCGCGACATGGTCTGTCTGTCTGTGTGTCCGTCTGTGTGTCTGTCTGTGAACAAAATATCTCAAGAACGAAACGAGCTAGGAGGTTGAAATTTTATATTTAAGTTAGGCACCCTCCTGGCACGTGACACGAAGCTTTTGAACAAAATCGACCAAAGAGTACTAGTACTTTACTGATGCAATTTTTCAGTTTTTTTCGATTTTCTCTAAATTTGCTCCAACGATTTTTTTTTAAATCAAAAATCAATTATTTTTTAGATTCTCAATAAAATGTATATTCTCATTTTGTCATTGAAATCTTCTGAAGACCACTTTACTCTTGTACTCCATAGAAATGATAGGAGAAATGGTTGCCATGGTATCAAATTATAAACATTTTGCCATACTTATAAATTTTACATCTTGAAAATCGAATGTACCGTACTGTCGGAAACTAAATACATGTCGACACAAAAAATCTGGTGTGACAAGCACAGTACACAACTTTCGATTACCGAAGGTAAGAGAAAGTTGTGTGCTGTGCGCCAGTCACACCAGATGTTTTATTATATGAAATGCATTAGAAATGAAAATAATATTACACAGTTTCAAATAGGGCGCCAAAATGTCGCCAGACAATATGGCCTTTCCTCTACTCCCCGCGATCACACTCCCCTCGCCCATATATGGACTTTATGCTCCGTCCTCTATGTCAATGGGGCATACTTTTTATCACACACAATACCATCTTAGCGGGAAAAACATGCGTAACACCTTCACTCCCGAGGCCCCTTAAAGATAAGGCCTATCTGGTGCCGAGGGATTGATTATATAATTTCGAGTGGAGAATTTTCTTATCTTTTATTTCTGATACCCACTGAGCTGGTCATCAGATAAGTATTATCTTTTTTAATCACCTGGCCCAAAGTGTCATCATTTTAACTATTGGCGTGTTTTCAACTTTTTCTTGGGGGGGGGGGGGGACAAATGAACCCCCAAAATGACGCCTCTGATTTTAACGATTAATAATTTTTGTTTACCAATGAATTAAGAGTGGCTTGTTGAATTTTTCTTTCCTATAATAAGTAAGTATATCAGCGGAAAATTATAAAAAATCCATTAAATTAAACTTTAAAGGATACGAGGCTCAAATCCTCGGGTATTTTTATAATTTTTATTGAAAAAAGCTATATGCTTTCTTGTTAAATATAGATTAAATTTTTAATACAAAAAAATATAGTGATACGCCCAATTTGTGACAGGGCCGGAACTAGGAGATTTTTAGGGGGGCAAAATTTAATTTGCCGCCCCTTCCTTAAAATTTTCTATACAAAATTCATATCATTTTTACCTTTTTTTAGTAAATCTTTCTTTAATTGCCGCCCCCTGATATCTGCCGCCCAGGGCACACGCACCCACTGCCCCCCTAGATCCGGCCCTGATTTGTGACGACATTGACACGAATTTTAAATTAATAAAAATTTTTTGTAACGAAGTTCTTTTTTATTTTATTTATTTTTTTTTATTTTTTTTTATAAAAA
>JAKCPI010020016.1:0-19472 GCA_023213315.1 Euborellia annulipes | reverse complement strand
TTTTATTTTAACAAATAAAAATAATATTATATGATGAGTGATTTGAAAAGAAAATTAAGACAAAAGAAGGAAGTAAAAAAAAAAATTTTTAGAATAGTATCTACTAGACATGTAGGTACAAAAGATTTTTGACATTTTTTTTCTTTGTAAATCAAAACTCTTTTTTTTTAAGTTCATAGTTCATATATTCATAATTTGTAACTTAATTCCTATATAAAAATTATCTTGAATATTTTACTTGTAAAAAACCCGAAGAAGACAAGCATTTCGTTTATAGTTGTGATAAATTTTTGTGGTAGAAGATATTAAAGAGAATTCAGGTAGTATTTTATTATTTAAATTAAACCTCCCGCCGATTTTTCGATCTCCAGTATTGATACTTTAATATAATATTAATTTTATACATGTCACTATCTCCGTGCTGTGAAGATTCTCCCAGCCGAAATCAAAACGTCGGTGAAAGTTTGGATCTGAATAGAAAAGAAAATTTTTTTAGTAGCCTATATTCAATAATACAGAAAATAGAAACTATGGCTAAGGAAGTTATTAAAAATGGAAACTATGACAAAGGAAGTTATTCAAAATGGAAGCTATGACTAGGATGTTTTTCAAAATGAAACTATGATTAAGGAAGTTATTAAAAATGGAAACTATGACAAAGGAAGTTATTCAAAATGGAAGCTATGACTAAGGATGTTTTTCAAAATGGAAGCTAGATTAAGAAAGTTATTCAAATGGAAACTATGACCAAGAAGATAATCACAATATTATTATTTTTAATTTATTGTGTAAAAAAAAAGATAGCAGCTAAATATATTTCATTTATTGGCCCCTCTATGCTGACGTTTTGGTCTTGGAAAAGACCATTCTCAGAGATGGCGGGCTGTCAATAGGCATACAGCAATCAAGCCCTTAGAATGGTCTTTTGACCAAGACAGAAACGTCAGCATAGAGGGCCCAATAAATGAAATATATTTAGCTGTCTGTTCTTTTTTTTTACAAAAACGATTATCCAGTTATAAAATCATCTTTTAAAAATATTATTTTTTTTTAATTGTAATAAACAAATATAAGCGAATGATTAGTTAGATTAGAATTATTTTAGTTTAAAATATTGTATTATAAATAATTTGCAGTTTTTGATAAAGAAAAAAAATCATTTTTATTTACATGAAATCATAACTGACCTATGACAATTAATCTAGATAATAAAATCAGAAAGTCTTTTTCACTTTAACTGAAAATCATAGTCATCCATCAAGTAGCAGACAGAGATCCTACATCATGACCCTATTTCCCCTCCAATATAATCTCCAGTAACACTTTTCCTTAGTTTTTCTAATTAAATTGAAAGGGAACTGAGCAAATGTGACTGCGCATGCACAACACATTTTTCGTCCTTTTCTCTCTCCCTTTAAGACCTCCCCCTCTCCCTGCCTTGTCTCTCTGCAGTCCATTCACACATTTAATTGAATGGTCAGAGCTGCCAACTTTTCTCTCTCTCTCTCTCTCTGTCTCACTTTTACTTTTGTTTTGTCTCTTTTTCTCTTAAAGAAAAAGAGGGGTAGACATGACATGACTTTGCTTGTCCAGGTGTTCCTATTATGAAGGAAATTGCTCAATTAACTTCCAATTTGAAAAAAAAAGAAGAATGAGATAAAACAAAATTTATTTAATTAATAGAATTCATTAATTAAATTTAATCTTGGTATTTTCCTCTATGTAAAAAAAAAATTTGTATTTTTTTTTTTTGTAAATAGTGCTAGTTACTAAATTATGAAGGGTTCTAAATTGTTGTAATTTGGATGATTTTTTGAATTTTACAAATTCAAAGTTGAATTAAACATTTTCAAGATTGTTCTACAAATAAATTTTTTTTTACTTTCTCTTACCTCTATATATGTTAATATATATAGAGAAAGTTTTGGTTTCCTGTCAAAAAATTCGATGTCGAGATGCAGTGGGCACGTTTTGAGTCCCTTGAGTCCAAAAAAGTGGTGTTTTAGCGGCATGGTCTGCGTGTGTGGGAGGGTGGGGTGTGTGTTCATTTTAAATTACCGAAGTCACACCAGATTTCTCTCCCCCCGCCCCCGAGAAACACCTCTGGATCCGCTCTTGCCTCCTGGACCCTGAAAATAAGTTTTTAAAGAAAATCGGCTAAAAATTACTAATACTTTACTGATGTACTTTTTCAGTTTTTTTATTTTTATTTTCTCAAAATTCGCTCCAACGATTTTGATTAAAATTCAAAAATCAATTGTTTTAGATGCTCTTTAAAATGTACCTGATGCTATTCTCACTCACAGTCTTGTTAAATATTCTCATTTTGCCATTTAAATCTTCCCTAGACCACTTTACTCTTGTACTTCATAGAGGAGATAGGCGAAATGGTTGCCATGGTAACAAAATATAAAAATTTTCCAATACTTATAAATTTTACATCTTGAATTCGAATATATCGGCAGAAACTAAAATATATGTCGACACGAAAATTCTGGTGTGACAAGCACAAAACATAACTTTCGATTACCGAAGATAAGAAAGTTGTGTTCTGTCCGACATCACACCAGATTTTTTTATTATTAATCTGATTGACTACTTTTCTAACATTTTTGATTTTTGTTTCAAATCTTTCTATTTTTGATATATATAAATAGATGAGGATAGTTGCACTCTTATTTATTTGTTTATTTAATTATTTGGGCATTTAGCTGCGAGGCTTTCTTGTTCTTACAAAAGATAATTTAAAATTTAAGTACACTGAAAAACCGACCTTGTAAAATTAAAGTGAAATCCTTTTAAAAATTTTCAACAAACCTTCCCATAAAATTAACAAATTTTCCTTTTATTTTTACAAGAAATCGCCTCAAGTTCTATATGACAAACTCATACCGTAAAAATGAAAAAATTTCCTTTTTTATTTTTGCAGAAATTCCATCGAGTTCTAATTCAAGAAGAAATCCTGTAAAATTGACAAGGTTTCATTTCATTTTACAGTATAAACCTTTAAATTCTTATTTTCTAAGAAAAAGGCAACTCCCTCTCTACCTGCCTACCATTACCCATTGCTTATTCTAACTCAAGCTCGTCATTCTGTCTTAGTAGACGGCATGACTAGCTTGAGGTTAGAATAAACGAATTTTCTCTTCCAGATATATTCTTTGAATATTTTTTGTGAAATCCGTGTTGATATCTTCTATCATATCATATACTTTTTTAATTTTGAAAAATATTTATACTTTTTTATTCACGGCGTCTAACAAAATTTTCTCTGTGTCCTGTTTTTTTATTTTAAATTTCGTAGATATTATGGCAAAAAAACCAAGGTACGTCTAAAAATATATTTTGATTTTTCTTTTAATATATTATTTATAATAAATTTTTTGTGCTTGACTTGCAGGACTTCAATGAAGAGTATTATCACATGCTAATCGAGAGGGATTTAGAAGATCTATTATTTATTTATTAAGATCAAATTTAATAAATATTTTTACGTCTAAAGTTTTTTATATTGTTCCTTTGCATAATATTCTTATATATTGGGCTAGTACCTGGGATGTTAGGGAATTTAAATGAATTAGAAACAATTGAAAATGAGGCGTTTCCTCTGTTACAATCGTCAATCATTAGTAGGTCACTCTACATGAATGATCTCTTAGTGTTTTGGGGATCATTGATGTACATTGATGTACACACCTATCCGAGGATCTGCTCTGCTTGGCATTGCTTGACTGCTCCGTAATGTCCTAATTAAATCATATTTCAATTATAACCAACAGGTATAATTAGAACAATTATAAATTCAAAAATTTTATTGTATCGTATCACAACAATCGCAGGTGTTTTTTTAGAATTTATAGAAATTAACAACTTTTGTACTAATAATCTTTTTGGCAACTCTTTTTTTTCATCTCTAGGATTTTTCAATTTAGGTAAGAAGCTTTAATATTCTATGCAAATTTCTTGTCACCCTAAAAAAAAAAATCTGAATCACTACTCTCTAAATCCTTCTTATTATAAAATAAGAATAATCCATTAGTGATTAGAAAAGTAAGTTTTGAACCAATCGTGTTTTTCTTTCCTCTAAGAGGGGGGGGGGGGGGGGCTCTGTATGTTTGAATATTTATGATGCTTCCCATCTTATGAAAATGAGTGGGAAGGAAGAAGATTCGCGCATTCTTTTAAAGCCTCCTCAATCTATTCGTATTGTACGAGAAAGGGGAAGGGGGGTGCGTGGTTAAAAAAACCTCCCCCTCCTCCCCCTCCCCCCTCTTCTTCTTCACTTGGTGGAGGAAAAAAAAAGTTGCTCTGAACTATAAGAAAATTCATTCGAGCTTAAAACATCGACACAAGCGAGAGAGAGAGAGAGAAGGAGAACCTGCAATGAATTTTGAAACAATGGTTACTAATCAGCTTTCCTTCTCTCTTGAAAATGAAAAATCATTAGGAATTCCTCACTCTTTTTTTTTTTTTTAGACGTATTTAAGTTCTTTCTTTCTCTTCGCAAAGTTTTATTTATACAAAACTCTTTTTTTTTTTTTTTTTTTTATTTTATTCATTCATTCATTCGGTGCCGGGGAACAAGAATAAACTTATTATATTTTTTTCGCCATTCATTGTTTTTGACTGGTCAGATGTAGAAATGGTGGGGATGGTGTTCTTTTTTTTTTATAGAAAACATCAAATTCAAGAAGCTTTATTTTATCATTTATTTATTTATTTTTTTGGTAAATAACAAAAAAAAAAAATCGCTGTTTTTGAGGTCTCGTATTATTTGAGGGGTGGGGGTGAGTAAAAGACCAGTACAGACGGGACCACAAGTGCGGGATGTTACACCAACTCCCTCTCCTCGTAGAGTTGGCTGGTGGCTATTGTGGTGACATCCAATATTCCAATCCAGTGCCTGCTTGAGGATTTGTTTACATTAAATAAATATATTTATTTAATGGAAAAATACCACACGCCCAGGATTTGAACAGGGAACTTAGTTGTAGAAGCCGACACCCTAGCCCGTTACACCAGCGAGCCCTATTTTGTGAATTATTTAAAAAACTGAAAACCTACCTTAGAAGCCTGCCTGTCTCTGTGTATGTCTGTGAACAAAATATCTCAAGAACGAAAAGAGCTAGGAGATTTAAATATTATATTTTTATATAATTAGATATTACTTCATGTACCCGAAAAAAGATATAAGGGTGTGCCGCTGGGAGTTGAACCACAGATTCACCGATTTGCGCTCACTGTGCCCTTACCACTAGACCACAGCACGACATTCGGGTATATGAACTCAGTTGGAAAGCAAATTTAGCCATCGGGAGGAATGGACCCGGATTTGGCGCCACAAATTCCTCCGTCAACCTGGTGCAATCCAGTTGGCATAGTTGAGGGCAACCTCAATTTTAACTAATTTATAAATAAGAAATTATATATAATATTTAAGATATTATATACATCGCGTAGGTAGGCCGCGAAACGGAGATTTATATAATTAGATATTACTTCATGTACCCGAAAAAAGATATAAGGGTGTGCCGCTGGGAGTTGAACCACAGATCCACCGATTTGCGCTCAGTGTGCCCTTACCACTAGACACAGCGACATTCGGGTATATGAACTCAGTTGGAAAGCAAATTTAGCCATCGGGAGGAATGGACCCGGATTTGGCGCCACAAATTCCTCCGTCAACCTGGTGCAATCCAGTTGGCATAGTTGGAGACAACCTCAATTTTAACTAATTTATAAATAAGAAATTATATATAATATTTAAGATATTATATACATCCCCTTATATCTTTTAGAAGGGTATATATATATACCCTTATATCTTTTTCGGGTACATGAAGTAATATCTAATTATATAAATCTCCGTTTCGCGGCTTACCTACGCGATGTATATAATATCTTAAATATTATATATAATTTCTTATTTATAAATTAGTTAAAATTGAGGTTGTCTCAACTATGCCAACTGATTGCACCAGGTTGACGGAGGAATTTGTGGCGCCAAATCCGGGTCCATTCCTCCCGATGGCTAAATTTGCTTTCCAACTGAGTTCATATACCCGAATGTCGTGCTGTGGTCTAGTGGTAAGGGCACACTGAGCGCAAATCGGTGGATCTGTGGTTCAACTCCCAGCGGCACACCCTTATATCTTTTTTCGGGTACATGAAGTAATATCTAATTATATAAATCTCCGTTTCGCGGCTTACCTACGCGATGTATATAATATCTTAAATATTATATATAATTTCTTATTTATATATTATATTTTTGTTAGATACCCTGGGACCTAACCCGAAGCTTTTGAACAAAATCGGTCAAAGAGTACTAGCACTTTACTGATTTTTTTTTCGGATTTAGTCAAAGTTTGCCCCAACGATTTTGTCTTAAAAAAAATTTTTTTAGATGCTCTTTAAATTAAATATTCTCATTTTGTCCATGAAATAGAGGATGACGGCGCGCCGTCCTCTTTCAACGCCGCGGCGCTGAAGAGGAACCTTCACACTGAATATGAAGATATTGTAGGCATATATAAAAGTAAAAAATCTGGTGTGACAAGCACCTTCGGTAATCGAAAGTTGTGTTCTGTGCTTGTCACACCAGATTTTTTACTTTTATATATGCCTACAATATCTCCATATTCACTGTGAATGTTCCTCTTCAACGTCGCCAACCTCTATTTAATATTTTAGCTTTGTGAGGGGGGGAGGGGTGAAAATAGGATAATAGTTGTCTATTCATATTCATGAACGGATCTATAATGAAGCTTAAACTTCAGGGTCAACGGTCACTAGTTACAATGTATTTAAATTAATTAATTTAATTAAAATTTATGACGCTTTAGTTTCGTGAACCTGTCTCGTTTTATGCTTTATTTGACGTATATAAACTAACCACTTGGTCGGGTTGCGGCGGATTCTCAATGTATTTTTGAAATTTCTATCGGGATCCCCCTTTATTTACCCGGGGTGTTGCCTTGCACGCAGACACACACCTCAAAAACCAACCGACCTCTGGCCGTAGCCATCTGCCAGCTAGTTACTTATTTTTAAGTATTCATTTTTAAAATTTTACCTTAAAAAAATTTTTTTTGCGAAAAAAGGTATTTTTTCAAATCTCGGAGGGGGTGATTACCCCCTTTACCCCCCCCCCCTTGTATCCGCCCTTGAGAGGGGGAGGCGTCATACTATTAAATATTTTTAAGAGAGGCCTGGCAATATTAAGTTTGGAAACCACTGTATTAGGGGGTCCATGTACATTTATTTATACCATTTGGTATCCAAATGATTTAAATAAATTCATTGAACTCCTAGGATCCGAACCCGCGCCTTTTGGCTTCCAACAACTTTAGCCTTTATGGCAACTCGAGTGTTTTAAATCTTACTTATATATACTTATATACTTATATACTCTATATATTCTATATAGAATTAAACATTATTCCATAAGCCCATTGTGATTTTTTTTTCTTTTCAAATCTATTATCAAAATATTTTGTTTAAAAAAAAAAAAAATAATAATAATTCTTTATAAAACCCCTCCATTTAGGTTTGAATAATTTATATATTAATGACTCCAGTCAGTCATTAACGTCTCAACGATGTATAATAGAAAAAAAAAGAAGAGAAGAGAAAATGAATGAAGTTTTAATCAGAATAAAAGTGTTTATTCAAAGATGTAAGCTCCTCTTCTTCTTCTTCTTTTCATTTGAGTAAAATAAAAAAAAAAAGGAGGTTTATTCTATATAAATAATTGAAAAAAAACGGGGTGAAATGATTTTAATGTTGAATTGGAATACTTTGGGGGTTGAATTGCAAGTTTATAGACGAATGGAGTTTTAAGTTATAAAGAGAATAATTGAGTATTGAATAAAAGGCAGACAGCAAATGCCCTTTTGAAGAGGAAAAAGATATATATATATACAGAGAGAGAGGATAATCAAAGTGCTGGGTGCTAATGGCAGTGGTTTCCACTAGTGATAATAAACGAGAGAGAAAGAGAACTCACTAACAGAACTAATTATAAATTTATGAAATAAAAAAAAATAATAATAACATCATTTCTGTTTATAACGAGATTAATTTAAAGAGGATAGAAAAATGTGCATTATAAAAAAAACGACCGTGGTTTGTCCTGCTTGTTGCGGACCCTCATAATCATGTGCTCAAAATTTTATAAGGCTCATTGAGAAATTTTCTTAAAATACAATAATAATATTTTATGTATTTTATAAATAGCTATCTATATATATTCCTATGAGGGTCAGTGAAAAAAAATCTTCAAGCAGGCACTGGATTGGAATATTGGTCTACGAGGAGAGGGAGTTGCTGTGACATCCCGTTCTCTGGAATGTACGTAAATAATGTTTCCTCTTAGTGATGCATTCTTCAAAAGGAGTGCTGAGGGAGTCCCCTCCTCAAATCCTTAAGTTGGACAAAAAGGAGCTGGGTGTAACGAGAAATAAACTAGAAATGAAAGCAGGAGGAGGAGTTAGAGATAGGAAGTAATGTAAGTTCAGTTCGGTGTGACGGCTATGGCAAGAGGGCGTTTGGGTATGAGGTGTGTCTGTTTTCGTTAGGAACCGACCGAATATTCGGTTTCGGTTACGGTTTCGGCCAGTTTCGGCCAAAAATCATGGTTTCGGCCGTAGTTTCGGTTTCGGCCAAAAAGTGGCCGAACCTTTCGGCCGGCCGAAACCAGAGTCTGAAAAAATGGGATGAGACTCGCATGCAAAAAAAAAAAAAAGGTCAAATAATTTGCTCTTGAGGGAGAAAAAATTTTAGTCTCCCTAAAAAAAAGGTAAAATGATTTTCACGGGAGGGAAAAAAAAAAAATTAAAAAAAAAAAAAAAGTAAAATGAAAAAAATTTTTTATAGGAAATACAAGTTTCGGTTTCGGTTACGGTTTCGGCCGAAACTAAGGTTGAGGCCGAATATTCGGTTTCGGTTTCGGTTTCGGCTGAAAATCTTGTTTCGGTCGGACCCTAGTTTTCGTGCACGTTTTAAGCACCTCGGGGTAAATAAACAGGGATTCCGATAGTAATTTCTTAAAATAAAAAAAATAGTTAAATAAATTTATTACTTTCTCGTATAGAGAAAGTTATGTAATCGTAAAAAAATTCGACTTCGAGATTTTGATGTTTCTCCACGTTTTAGACCTCCCTGAGTCCAAAAAAACTATTTTTGGCATTATGTCTGTGTGTGTGTGTGTGTGTGTGTGTGTGTGTAAACACGATTGCTTAAAAACCAAAGCAGTTAGATCGATGAAATTTGGTATATGCTCCTTACACTAAAATTGTAGATTTCTATCAACTTTTGGAGTAAATACGTCACTTGGAAGTAGTACTTTACTTAAAAAGTTTTTTCAAAAATTTTGAAATTTTCAATTTTTTTGTTATATTATGATAAAATACTCTATTTTAAAAAGTTTTACTCTTTGACATTTTTTCGAAAACTGAATAGTTTTTGAAATAATCAAAGAAGAAATAGAAAATTTTCGTTAATTTTGATAAAAATCAAAACAAAATCATACAGGTGTCATTAAAAAAAGGGCAAATATAAACAAATGAATTTGTTTATATTTACCCTTTTTAAGACACCGTTGATTTTGTTTTGATTTTTTATCAAAATTAACGAAAATTTTCTTTTCTGATTATTTCAAAAACTATTCAGTTTTCGAAAAATGTCAAAGAATAAAAACTTTTTAAAATAGAGTATTTTATCATAATATAACAAAAAAATGAAAATTTCAAAATTTTTGAAAAAACTTTTTAAGTAAAGTACTACTTCCAAGTGACGTATTTACTCCAAAAGTTGATAGAAATCTACAATTTTAGTGTAAGAAGCATATACCAAATTTCATCGATCTAGCTCCTTTCGTTTTTAAGCAATCGTGTTTACACACACACCCAGACGTAATTCCAAAAGAACATACGAGAAAGTCTCGGGGAAGTCAATCCCCATATTTTGAGTGTAAAGATCTATGTTCTGGAAGGTTTCTGCCACCGAATGTATGCGAAGATTAGTTTTCTAGGGTTAAGTCGCTTAGGATGTTGAGATTTACTCAACGTTTCGGCTCTCCTTTTGGAGCCATTTTCAAGAGAAGGAAGTTAGGAGGTAATGGTGTATTGGGGTTGTTTACGGGGTCGCAGTCTTGCTGGTCCCCAGGTCAATTTGGTGGATAGCTCAGAGGCGTGAATTGGTCTCTGAGAGCTGGAGGAGAGGTTTATTGTGTGTAATTGTGTTTGTGTTCTGTTTGGGTTGACTACGGGGCCTCAATCTGCCAACTCCCCAAGTCGAGATATGGGTGGATGTCTCAGAGGTTTAGGTTTATCTCTGAGAACTGGGGAGTGTGTGTAATCGGGTTTGTGTTTTGTTTGGGTTGACTACGGGGCCTCAATCTGCCTACTTCCTAAGACAAGAGCAACAGTTGCAATAGATATAAATTTTTCCTTTCCCCCTTTAGGAAAGAAAAATTATTTTTTAGCAATCTAGACCGTTAAGTTTTTTTTTTTTTTTTTTTACAATTCCCATTAATACAGTATATTACCTAATATACAAGGGCCAACAGGTTGATTAGAGAGTAATTTTTTAGTTGATACCAGGAGTTCCAAATATTATAGAGAAATAATTTACATTAAAGCTATTAAAAAAATCTGGTGTGACTGGCGCACAGCACACAACTTTCTCTCTACCTTCGGTAATCGAAAGTTGTGTACTGTGCTTGTCACACCAGATTTTTTGTGTCGACATGTATTTAGTTTCCGACAGTAGGGTACATTCGATTTTCAAGATGTAAAATTTATAAGTATGGCAAAATGTTTATATTTTGTTACCATGGCAACCATTTCTCCTATCTTTTCTATGGAGAACAAGAGTAAAGTGGTCTTCAGAAGATTTCAATCACAAAATGAGAATATACATTTTAAAGAGCAACTAAAAAATAGTTGATATATGAATTTTAAAAAAAATCGTTGGAGCAAATTTTGAGAAAATCGAAAAAAACTGAAAAAGTGCATCAGTAAAGTACTAGTACTCTTTGGTCGATTTTGTTCAAAAGCTTCGTGTCACGTCCCATGGGGGTGCCTAACTTAAATATAAAATTTCAACTTCCTAGCTCTTCTCGTTCTTGAGATATTTTGTTCACAGACAGACACACAGACAGACAGACAGACAGACAGACAGACCATGTCGCGAAAACCACTTTTTTGGATTCAGGGGACCTCAAAACGTGTATATCCATCAAAATCTCGACATCGAATTTTTGACATGAAACCAATACTTTCTCTCTCTATATATATTAACATATATATAGAGGTAAGAGAAAGTAAAAGTATTTGAATTAGAGATCCTAGATTTAAAGTCATTTTTCGTCCGAATGACGTTAACGTTTCGAGGATTAAAAATCAGCCCATCATCAGGGCACTGATTCAAAAGGATTTATTTTTTTCTCCTTCAATTATTATTAAATTCCTATCGGGATCCCCGTTGGTGCTTTCGTGCACGAAGACACACACCTCAAACCTAACCGGCCTCTGGCCGTAGCCATCTACCGGCACTCCGTGAAGTTACATTATTTCCTATCTCTATCTCCTCCTCTTGCGTTCATTTCTAGTTAATGAAATAATCCTTATTTCTGTTTCCATCCGATTTCTTTTAACCTACTTCTATGTTAGAAAGAATGTCCTAGTTTGAGGAGGAACTCCCTCATCACAGACTCCTTTCGAAGAATGAACGTCCCTTCCACAGAACGGGATGTCACAGCAACTCCCTCTCCTCGTAGAGTTGCCTGGGGGCTATTGTGGTGAGATCCTATATTCCAATCCAGGGCTTGCTTGAGGATTTGTTTGCATTAAATAAATATTTTTATTTAATGAAAAATCCCGCACGCCCAGGGCTTGAACATCTCCTTCAATTATAAAACATACAAATAAGTGGAGTAATTTATAAATAGAAAGCACACCCCCCAGCCACATAATTGATCTAATCTCCGAGTCCATTTCCTCACAATTGCAAGGGTAAAGGGTGACCGAGCGGGAAGGAAGGAAGACACTAGCTGGCCTGGTTGCCCTAACGTAAAAGCAACCCGCCAGGTGAATTATTCAACATGTGCGTCTCTTGTGTGTGTTAGTACACTCCCTCCCTCCTGCCTTCTCTCTCTCTTGTCTATTCGAAACACATTTCGTCTGTCGTAGTTGTCGTATCTTCTTCGGGTCGACATTTGGCCACACACACACACACACATGCATACTTTTATGACGACATTTTCCCTAGAGAGGTTGCTGACTCTTACGATCTTTCATGTAGCGTATTTCAGAAAGTGGAAGGATATTGACATCGAAATGAACTTAGTTCAAGTTGATCTTAACAACTCTATCGATAAAAGAAAGAGAATTGTTATTTTATATAAAAGATAAAAATTCAATTAATCAAATTAAATGGAAGGAGATATTTTTGAATTAAAGTCTTTTTTTTCTTTTAACGTTTTAATCTCATGAGGATGGTCCAGAGTCACGACCATCCTCGGGTCAAGTGTTTTATTTCCGTGTTTTGATACGAATCCTGGACTGAAACGTCTGCTAAGTGAGTTTAAGGTTCTCGTCTCGAAAAACCGTTATTATCCGATTCAGCGACCGGTTACTCTAAACGGCAAGAGATGGCGTTAGTTCTGTTCATTGGGAAACAAGCGTTTAATTATGTAACAAATTTTATTATTTTTCATTTGAGAAATTTTATTATTATAATAAATTTATTTTAATTTTTCATAAATATAGTTACAACCCAATTTTTTTTTTTTTTACATAAATAACACTCACACATTTTTCTCATTCACACTCACACTCACACACACATTCACACAGTCTTTTCGGCAACTCAGGCCATATAAGACTTTTACGATATCCGTTATTGATTAATATAATAATATTGGGGTCCAGGCATTCTTATTTAAGCCATTTGGATACCAAATGGCTTAAATAAAATCATCGGACTGCCTGGGGTCCGAACCCGCGACTTTTGGTATAGCAGGTAGGCACTCTACCTACTACGCCAAGCCCCGAGGGCAATGTGCAATTTTGTAAATTTAATCTCTTCTTTTTATATATAAGAGAGAAAGTATTGTTTTTTATATCAATAAATTTAAAACTTTAAAATTTTGCAATTGCCGAAGGCAAACGATTGCAAAATTTCCAAACAGTGAACAAGAATAAATTTGATGCATTTACTCGCCAAAGGCGAGCAAAGAGGTCAAGGGGGCGCAGCCCCTTGGCAAGTGGGTTTCTACTTGTTTCCTCATTAAGTATGGAAAATTGCATTTCGTAAATCCATCAGTTGGTGAAACAGATTGTGGCAGACAGACACACGGACACTCCGTAATTATATATATAGAAGAATATACTTCGTCCTCGTCCTTCTCTTTGAGCAAGTGACAATGTCAATATCGATAATCTTAAAAGCCATTGGGGCAGAGATAACAACCTCCTTTTTTCATCCGATTTTTCGTTTGCCACCTTTTCAAGATTAATATTTAATTTCAACCAAATTTTCTCTTCTTAAGGCGGCTACAAACGTAACTCCAAAGTTGACAAGCATGCATGGCCAATATTTTTTGTGTACAGCATGCACGAATTCCGACACTGAACAAGCAAGAATCAGCTTATGATGAAATTTAACCTAAAAATGTTAAACTGAGAAGGATATTTATTCGAATATAACAAGATATTCCCACTTTCTTCAAACAGAGACACAATTATTATTATTATTTGAAATTCCTAACGGGATCCCTGTTTATTTACCCGAGGTGCTTTCGTGCACGAAGACACACCTCAAACCCAACCGGCCTCTGGCCGTAGCCATCTACCGGCACCCCGTGAAGTTACATCATTTCCTATCTCTAACTCCTCATCTCCTACTTTCGTCTCTAGCTAGTGAACTAATCCTTATTTCTGGTTCCAACCAGCTCCTTTTATACAACCTCTTGTATGCTAGGGAGAAAGTGCTAGTTGAGAAGGGACTCCCTCAGCACCTGCGTGTAGCCTGCTCCTTTCGAAGAATGCATCCCTGAGAGGAACCTTCTTTACCACCCTTCCACAGGACGGGATGTCACAGCAACTCCTTCTCCTCGTAGAGTTGCCTGGGAGCTATTGTGGTGAGATCCAATATTCCAATCCAGTGCCTGCTTGAGGATTTGTTTACATAAAATAAATAATTTTATTTATTTAATGAAAAATCCCGGACGCCAAGGATTTGAACAGGGATCTTCTTTGTAGAAGCCGACACCCTAGCTCACTACACCAGCGAGCCCCCACAGAGATACAATAAATATTAATATTTAAATTGAAATTTTAAATGAATTAATTAAATAAATATATAATGTCAAGACGTCTATAAAATGGTGGAGAGCTTATTTAAAATTCAATCGAGCGGCTTGCACAATTAAAATGCTTGCGCAAAATTCTCGTACAGTTTGCTTGTACAAAAAGATTACACGTGAATGCTTGTCAAGTTTGTAGTTACATGTGTAGACGCCTTTATACCTAAGAAATAAAAAAAAAAAAAAATTAAATTATTTTATTATTATAATTTTTTTTTTTTTTTTTTTAACGTACAGTACGTCTGACAAGTTGATAAAGATTTGTTGTTTTATATTTTTGCTTTTATTTCTCAAGGCATATTAGAAAAGTTGTTGTTGTTGTTGTTGTTTTAATTAAATTTTCTTTTTGGAATCTGAGCCTTAAACAAGATGAAAGAAAGTCACGCATCCCCTCTCTTGCTCTCTTCAAATTTATTAAAGGAAAACTACTTGATACCATCTACGTATATTTGACTTGCACCTCATCTTTCTCTAAATTATATTTAAATAGATTATCAGATTTTGCAAGGGATAGAATGTGTGGAAGTGTGGAAAAAATGGAGATTGCTTGTAATAAGTTTTTTTTTTTTTATTATTTTTTACGTTGATCTTGCATAATTCGATCTTCATGTATATTAATTTTAAACTGGCAACCGTTGGCTCGAACAAAAAGAGCTAGGACGCTGAAATTTTATTTTTAAGTTAGGCACTCACCCATGGGCGTAACTAGAGAATTTGGCTGGGGGGGGGGGCATGGGACCAGCTATCCTCCGGGGAGCCTGAAAGCCCCATATTTTCTCATTTTTTCTTGGGGCAGGGGGCTTTCAGGAGGGGGCCACGAGCTTTCTGGGGGGGGGGGGGGGGACGTGACACAAAATCGGCCCAAAAAGTACTAGTAGGCCTACTTTACTGATGTACCTACTTTTTAAATTTTTTTTTTTTTTTTTTTTTTTTTTGATTTTCTCAAAATTCGCTCCAACAATTTTAAATTAAAATTCATAAATAAATTATTTTTTAAAATTGGTGCTGGGTAGTGCAGCCAGGATTAGAAATAAAATACAAAATTTTATCTCATTCTGCTCGTCGACATTTCGGGTGCTAATCGCCCCCAGGACTAAGCAGGTTTCACTTATAACAATACGATGTCATTTGTTGTGATTTAAACATTTTTATTACAATGTGTAATTTTATGTAGCAAGTATGCTTTCTTTCAATACAAGATGTTGTTAAAGCAAAAGATTCTAATCGAGACATTTGCTTTAACAACATCTTGTATTGAAAGAAAGCATACTTGCTACATAAAATTACACATTGTAATAAAAATGTTTAAATCACAACAAATGGCATCGTATTGTTATAATTGACACCTGCTTACGTCGACGAGCAGAATGAGATAAAATTTTGTGTTTTATTTCTAATCCTGGCTGCCTACCCAGCACCAATACTATACACAGTCTCCAGCCAAAGAAAATATTATTTTTTTAGAATTTCTTTATAATTTTTATTCTCATTTTGCTCTTGAAATCTTTTGAAGCACACTTTACTCTTGTACTTCATAGGAAAGATTATTCTATGTTTATAAATTTTATATCTTGAATTATACTGTACTGTACTGCCGGAAATTAAATAAATGTCAATCCAAAAATCTGGTGTGACAAGCACAGAATACAACTTTCAATTGAGGGAGTTAAAAGAAAGTTGTCCAGTCACACCAGATATTTTTTTTTTACATTAACATAATAAGCAGAACGTTATTGTAGCCTACAATTTATAAATTGTTTTTCCAAAAAAAAAAAATAAATAAATAAATAAAAATAAAATCATATTTAATATTTTTGATGGTTGTTTGAAATCAAATCATACATAACATACATATAACGAGAACAAAAAATAAATATATAACATTTATCACTCACTCTTTTATGTGAAGGGAAGGGGGGGGAGAAAAAAAAAGAATAATAAATCAATAGCATCATACATTTTAGCAATTCAAAAATATTTTATTATTATATATCCGATAGCAATGTAAAGAGATCAAAGAAGGGGGGGGGGGGAATGGCAACGTGGAAATATTAATATGTTCTCTCTTTTGAAATAATAAATATCATTATTAAATTAAAAATTCTGATATGAAACACTCTACTTTTTTTTTTTTGCTTCCCCCCCCCTCTTAATTTTTTTTTTTTTTAATTATTAATTTTCACAAATTTCAAAAATAACAAACAGGAAATGAGAAAGGTAAATACAAAAAGAAAATTTTTAAAACATAATCCCAGCAACTTAATATTTTATAACTGTGGAAATTTAATCAGGATTCGCATGAAATCTTTTATTTAATTTTTATTCGGCGACGTTTCAGTCGTCAATCACAACCTTCATCTGGGCCTAAGATCATAACTAAAGCCCGAATTCCTATGCAATTGCATTCACTATTTCCTTCCAAAAATAAAACACGATTATCAGTAGAAATCATGATTTACCTTTAATTTGAAGCCATTTACTTGATATTTTTGTCATATATATATTGCATATTTTAATATTTTTATTGCATATTACATGGCATATTTAACGGGTTTTCGCTGCATAAAAATTCCGGGCTCTAATCATAACATGTATTCAAAATATAATTTTTTTTTTTTAAAATAAATGTTATGATTTTAAAACCTGATGAAGATTGTGATTGACGACCGAAACGTAGGTGAATAAATAATAAATAAAAGTTCCCGACCACAATCTCAGGTTTTGGGAAAAACTTGAAAATTTATAAAAAATAAAATTAATAAAAAATCAATATACAAGGAAGCGAACTCCAGCAGCCAAAAATTAAAGCCTCCGATTTTATTATATTAACTATATGTTTTTGAGAAAACTTTATTTCTCATCACTGGTCTTTCAAATTGTATCTGTCCCGGAGCTGTTAAAAGGGCACAATACATTCACTGAACAAGTCAATGAATAACACACCCATAAAGAAAATACATAATAAATTGTGCCCTTTTAACAACTCCGGGACAAATACAATTTGACTGGATGATGAGAAAATAAAGTTTTCTCGAAATGTCTCGTTAATTGTAATAAAAATCGGAGGCTTCTAGCTTTTGGCTACTCCTGCTTCCCCTTCCTTGTATATAAATCAACAGCTACGTACTTCATTGGTTAATAAAATCAAAGTAGAAAGAAACAGGGTAAAGAGATTTTTTTTTAAGACAGCATTTTTTACTTTCTGTCTTACATCTCTATATATAGAGAGAGAAAGTATTGCTTTCATGTTAAAAATTCGATGTCGAGATTTTGTTTTCTTAAAGTCTTTTTCGGAATCTTCAGCCATAAACGAGGCAAATCATTATTTAAATACGATATATATGGAGGTCAGCATATTTATTTATACCATTTGATATCCAAATGATTTAAATATGGAGTGCTTGGGATCCGAACCCGCGCCCCCTGACTTTTTATGTCCTCGTGTCGCCACGTGATGTGTTATCCCTCTTCTCATCCCCCTCTTCCAGGAGGTGGCAGAGCTCCTCGGGGCAGGGGGCTGCCAATCCACCCTCCTCCCAAGTTCAAGGGGTGGGGTGAACTTGACAACTCTCTCTATAATTGGAAAGTTCTGTAATATTGAAGTTGTGTTCTTTGCTTGTCACACTTCAAATTTATTGTGCCGATATATATATATAATATATAGAGGTTTTTTAATTTTCACATCTCTCAACGGAGATTAACTCCAATTACAGAGAGACGGAGACATTTACAATGTTTGAAAATTTTTCATGGGAAGTGGGATTTGAACTCGAGTTGTATAGCAACTCTAGATTTGTAATCCACAGCTTATCCGATTAATTAAGAGCCTCCCAATATATACAGGAGATGGGGGAGACATGGCAGGATTGGCCCACGGGGCAGGTCGGCCCAGTCGCGATATTTCGCAGAATAATTGGACGATTGTGATACGGATCAGAATGAAAGTTAATAGCACTGCCACACACCTTCCACCAAAACAACTATAGCGATCGGAGTAAATTCGCATGAGCTAAGATCATTTATTCGCTTTTTGCACCTTGGAGTAAATTTTCATTAGTTGAATAAAATTGTTTATCTACTTTTGGTTACTTCGAAGATAAAAAGTGAGCACTATGTTTAAAGGTTAGAGTATTGGATTATTTCTCCATGGCATATTAATTAAAAAACATCAACGGGATTTTGTGCGGGATAAAAATTGTTTCAAATATGACGATGGGGCAGGTTGGCCCAAATGACGGGGCAGGTTGGCCCACCTCGGATTTTTTTGCCATTGTATGTATGAAACGCGTTAAACTTGCTTTATTTTTTCAATTTAGTGGCAATGAATGATGTAAAAGTAACAAAATAAAAATTATTATAAATATCGATGTTATACTGGCCGTCATTGAGAGTTTATTGGAGGAAATTTTGCAGAAAAAAAGAGCACGTGTGTTTGTTTTTGGGAAATTGTTATCAGATATATGAATAAGTTCTTATTGTTTTCTAAAACGTTCTAGTTCTTTGAATATGTGTGTTTCGGGAAGATATGAAGTGTTTCCTTTTTTTTTTTTTTTTTAAACATTCACACTTTTTCCCCCATTCACACAGTCTTTCTTTCGGTAACTAAATATAAGACTTTTACGATAACTGTTGTATTAATAATTATATATTTTGGGGGTCCAGGCATTCTAATTTAAGCCATTTGGTATCCAAATGGTTAGCACGATAACCTCTATTAATGAAGCCCCGAGGGCTAAGAGATTTTTGAAAGAGCACAAATTGAGCGTTGGGAGAGAAAAGTTGGGACCCTTGTTGGGATACTTTTTGCCAACTTGCCAAGCCCAAGTAAGGTGTCTGCAATGTCCTTCATAGCATTCTGACTCTCATCCCCAACTCCTGGACCACGGTTATAACAGTGATTTGTAAATACAAGGGAAAAACTGAAAAGGGAAAAGTTCTTGAAGTCACGATATACTTTTTTTGATTTAGTGCCTACTTATTACCGAAACTGTTGCAATAACCAATTATAATTTAAAAATAAACTTTGTGTGTTAAAATTAGGTTGTTTTAAACAGTTTTCGCATTTTTATTCATATAAAAATAACAAATGCCTTCCGGGCCA
>JAKCPI010020014.1:0-21159 GCA_023213315.1 Euborellia annulipes | reverse complement strand
TACTGTATATATTGGGAGAGCTCTTAATTAATCGGATAAGCTGTGGATTACAAATCTAGAGTTGCTATACAACTCGAGTTCAAATCACACTTCCCATGAAAAATTTTCAAACATTGTAAATGTCTCCGTCTCTCTGTAATTGGAGTTAATCTCCGTTGAGAGATGTGAAAATTAAAAAAAAATATATATATTTATATATATATATCGGCACAATAAATTTGGTGTGACAAGCAAAGAACACAACTTCATTATTACAGAACTTTCAATTATAGAAAGTTGTCAAGTTCACCCACCCCTTGAACCCAGGAGGAGGGTGAATTGGCAGCCCTGCCACGAGGAGCTCTGCCCACCTCCTGGAAGAGGGGATGAAGAGGGATAACACATCACGTGGCGACACGAGGACATAAAAAGTCAGGAGCGCGGGTTCGAATCCCAAGCACTCCATATTTAAATCATTTGGATATCAAATGGTATAAATAAATATGCTGACCTCCATATATATCGTATTTAAATAATGATTGTCGTTTATGGCTGAAGATTCCGAAAAGACTTTAAGAAAACAAAATCTCGACATCGAATTTTTAACATGAAAACAATACTTTCTCTCTCTATATATATAGAGAGGTAAGAGAAAGTAAAAAATGCTGTCTTAAAAAAAAAATCTCTTTACCCTGTTTCTTTCTACTTTGATTTTATTAACCAATGAAGTACGTAGCTGTTGATTTATATACAAGGAAGGAAGCAGGAGCAGCCAAAAATTAAAGCCTCCGATTTTTATTACAATTAACGAGACATTTCGAGAAAACTTTATTTTCTCATCATCAGTCAAATTGTATTTGTCCCGGAGTTGTTAAAAGGGCACAATTTATTATGTATTTTCTTTATGGGTGTGTTATTCATTGACTTGTTCAGTGAATGTATTGTGCCCTTTTAACAACTCCGGGACAGATACAATTTGAAAGACTGATGATGAGAAAATAAAGTTTTCTCAAAACGTCTCGTTAATTGTAATAAAATCGGAGGCTTTAATTTTTGGCTGCTCCTAGTTCCTTCCTTGTATATTGATTTTATTAATTTTATTTTTTATAAATTTTCAAGTTTTTCCCAAAACCTGAGATTGTGGTCGGGAACTTTTATTTATTATTTATTCACCTACGTTTCGGTCGTCAATCACAACCTTCATCAGGTTTTAAAATCATAACATTTATTTAAAAAAAAAAAAATTATATTTTGAATACATGTTATGATTAGAGCCCGGAATTTTATGCAGCGAAAACCGTTAAATATGCCATGTAATATGCAATAAAAATATTAAAATATGCAATATATATATGACAAAAATATCAAGTAAATGGCTTCAAATTAAAGGTAAATCATGATTTCTACTGATAATCGTGTTTTATTTTTTGGAAGGAAATAGTGAATGCAATTGCATAGGAATTCGGGCTTTAGTTATGATCTTAGGCCCAGATGAAGTTTGTGATTGACGACTGAAACGTCGCCGAATAAAAATTAAATAAAAGATTTCATGCGAATCCTGATTAAATTTCCACAGTTATAAAATATTAAGTTCCTGGGATTATGTTTTAAAAATTTTCTTTTTGTATTTACCTTTCTCATTTCCTGTTTGTTATTTTGAAATTTGTGAAAATTAATAATTAAAAAAAAAAAAATTAAGAGGGGGGGGAAGCAAAAAAAAAAAGTAGAGTGTTTCATATCAGAATTTTTAATTTAATAATGATATTTATTATTTCAAAAGAGAGACATATTAATATTTCCACGTTGCCATTCCCCCCCCCCCCCCTTCTTTGATCTCTTTACATTGCTATCGGATATATAATAATAAAATATTTTTGAATTGCTAAAATGTATGATGCTATTGATTTATTATTCTTTTTTTTTTCCCCCCCCCTTCCCTTCACATAAAAGAGTGAGTGATAGATGTTATATATTTATTTTTTGTTCTCGTTATATGTATGTTATGTATGATTTGATTTCAAACAACCATCAAAAATATTAAATATGATTTTATTTTTATTTATTTATTTTTTTTTTTTTTTTTGGAAAAACAATTTATAAATTGTAGGCTACAATAACGTTCTGCTTATTATGTTAATGTAAAAAAAAAAATATCTGGTGTGACTGGACAACTTTCTTTTAACTCCCTCAATTGAAAGTTGTATTCTGTGCTTGTCACACCAGATTTTTGGATTGACATTTATTTAATTTCCGGCAGTACAGTACAATATAACTCAAGATATAAAATTTATAAACATAGAATAATCTTTCCTATGAAGTACAAGAGTAAAGTGTGCTTCAAAAAGATCTCAAGAGCAAAATGAAAATATAAATTTTAAAGAAAATATAAAAAAATAATACAATATTTTCTTTGGCTGGAGACTGTGTACAGTTTTGCTGCTACTGGGTAGGCAGCCAGGATTAGAAATAAAACACAAAATTTTATCTCATTCTGCTCGTCGACGTTTCAAGTGCTAATCGCCCCTTCCTCCAGGACTAAGCAGGTGTCAATTATAACAATACGATGCCATTTGTTGTGATTTAAACATTTTTATTACAATGTGTAATTCTATGTAGCAAGTATGCTTTTTTCAATACAAGATGTTGTTAAAGCAAATATCTCGATTAGAATCTTTTGCTTTAACAACATCTTGTATTGAAAGAAAGCATACTTGCTACATAGAATTACACATTGTAATAAAAAATTACAACAAATGACATCGTATTGTTATAATTGACACCTGCTTAGTCCTGAGGAAGGGGGCGATTAGCACCCGAAACGTCGACGAGCAGAATGAGATAAAATTTTGTGTTTTATTTCTAATCCTGGCTGCCTTACCAGCACCAATTCTACAATTTAAAAAAAATAAAATAAAAAAAAGATTTAAAAAAAAATGCTTTTATTTAAATTGAACTAAAAAGAGAGAAATAAGAAAGAAATAATTTAATTGTTCTTGTTAAAATTTTTTAATATTTGACTTAAAATAAAAGCGTGGGGCGCTTCGAAGTGATTCCGAGGCTCGCGCCCCACGCTTTTATTTTAAGTCATAAATATTAAAAAATTTTAACAAGAACAATTAAATTATTTCTTTCTTATTTCTCTCTTTTTAGTTCAATTTAAATAAAAGCATTTTTTAAAATCTTTTTTTTATTTTATTTTTATTTTAAGCTTTTTAGTCTTTTAGTCTTATCAAAAATCATCAATATGATAAAGTACCACATTAGTTTGGCCTGTATTGATTTGGTTCAATTGAAAAATTATTCATTATCATAAAAAAATGACTCGTAAATATCAAAATTCAAAACTATAGTTAATAGGGCCTTATTTGCGAAGGATTTCATATAAAGTACCACATTAGTTTGGTCTATTTTGATCAAAACCACCATATAGTGGCGTCAACAAAAATGACTCTTAAGTATTACATTTCACACCTCTAGCCCATCGGGAAGTCTTTTGAAATTACATTAATTCGCGAAGGGTTTCAAATAAAGTACCACATTAGTTTGGTCTATTTTGATGAAAAGCACCATATAGTGGCGTCATTAAAAATGACTCTTAAGTATTACATTTCACATCTCTAGCCCATCGGGAAGTCTTTTGAAATTACATTAATTCGCGAAGGGTTTCAAATAAAGTACCACATTAGTTTGGTCTATTTTGATCAAAACCACCATATAGTGGCGTCATCAAAAATGACCCTTAAGTATTACATTTCACACCTCTAGCCCATCGGGAAGTCTTTTGAAATTACATTAATTTGCGAAGGGTTTCAAATAAAGTACCACATTAGTTTGGTCTATTTTGATCAAAACCACCATATAGTGGCGTCATTAAAAATGACTCTTAAGTATTACATTTCACACCTCTAGCCCATCGGGAAGTCTTTTGAAATTACATTAATTCGCGAAGGGTTTCAAATAAAGTACCACATTAGTTTGGTCCATTTTGGTAAAACCAAACTCACAATTTGCGTCATCAAAAATGACTCTTAAATATCAAATTTCACACCTCTAGCTCATCGGGAAGTGTCCTTAACAAAGCCATAAAGTTGGTGACCTTGAAAGAGTAAGTTAAATAAAAGCATTTAAAAAAAAAATAATTTATTTATGAATTTTAATTTAAAATCGTTGGAGCGAATTTTTAGAAAATCGTAAAAAAAAAAAAAAAAAAACTTAAAAAGTACATCAATAAAGTAGGCCTACTAGTACTTTTTGGCCGATTTTGTTCAAAGGCTTTGTGTCACGTCCCAGGATGGTTTCATGGGCGTAACTAGGAGGGTGCCCGGCCTCCCCACCCCAGAAAACTCGTGGAGCCCTCCTGAAAGCTCCCTGCCTCAAAAAAAAATGAGAAAATATGGGGCTTTCTAGGCTCCCCGTAGGATAGCTAGTCCCATGCCCCCCCCCCAGTCAAATTCTTTAGTTACGCCCATGGGTGGTGCCTAACTTAAAAATAAAATTTCAGCGTTCTAGCTCTTTTTACTTTCTCTTACCTATGTATATATATAATATATATATAGAGAGAAAGTATTGGTTTCATGTCAAAAATTCGATGTCGAGATTTTGATGGATCTTCACGTTTTGAGGTCCCCTGAATCCAAAAAAGTGGTTTTCGCGACATGGTCTGTCTCTGTGTGTGTCTGTGTGTGGGTGTGTGTTCAATTTTAAGGATGAATGAATTGAGCTATGAGGCTGAAATTTTATATTTAAGTTAAACACCCCCCGGGACCGGAAAAATAAGCTTTTAATCAAAATCGGCGAAAGATTACTAGTACTTTACTGATGCACTTTTTCAGTTTTTTTCGATTTTCTCAAAATTCGCTCTAACGATTTTGATTAAAATTCAAAAATCAATTATTTTTTAGATGCTTTTTCAAATGTATATTCTCGTTTTTGCCCTCGATATTGTTTGAAGCACACTTTACTCTTGTGCTTCATAGGAAAGAGGAGAAATGGTTGCCATGGTAACAAAATATAAATATTTTCCCATACTTATAAATTTTACATCTTGAAAATCGAATGTACCGTACTGTCGGAAACTAAATACATGTCGACACAAAAAATCTGGTGTGACAAGCACAGTACACAACTTTCGATTACCGAAGGTAAGAGAAAGTTGTGTGCTGTGCGCCAGTCACCCAGATTTTTTGTTCTCGAGAATTTCGTTTACTTTTTTAGACCTAGGGGATTTCAAACGTATATTTCCATCGAATTTTGAAATGGATCCAATATTATATTAGGCCTATATTTGAATATTATTATTTATTGGTTTATTCTTAAAATTATCAATATACCTGAATTAAATGTATTTAGTATATGACACAAGGTTTTTTTGTTTCAATAGTTTATTTATTTAACACTTTATGAGCATTTCGACACCAAATGTGCCATCATCAGAAGTGAATTACAAACTGTCATCTGATGATGACACATCTGGCGTCGAAACGCCTTTAAGTGTTAAATAAAAAAACTATTGTAAACAAAAACCTTGTGTCATATATAGAGACCGGACAAAAAAGCATAAAAAAATGGAAAAAAAAGTGCTTAAAAAAGCATAAAAATCTTGAATAATAAGTTGTTAAATAAGCATAAAGGTTAAAAAAAAAGCATCTAATAAGCAATTTTTACTCATACCAATGGCGTATACAAATTTTTTTAAAAGAAAAATTGCAAAAAATTTTGTTTTTCCGGAACCAAATTTTTTTCACCCTGATGAAAAAATTTTTTTTTCCAGGGCTATATTTTTTCGCACTGGGGGGTTTTTTGAATTTTTTTTTTTTTTTTTTGGGGGGGGGGGGGGCGGGCCCCCTCTCCCTCCTTATATACGTCCCTGGTGTATGCGTGTGTGAATGGGAAAAAGTGTGTTTTTTAATAAAAAAAAAAAAAAACTTATAAATATTCGTAAAATAAGTTCAAATAAGCACGAAAGGGAAAAAAAGCATGAAAACTCAAAAAAAGCAAAAAAAGCATAAAAAATGCAATCTCAATACACTTAGTTTTTCCTAATTCGTATAGAAATTAAATATCTAATGGCTGCTTATAAAATTGAGCAATAAGCATTTTGCTTAAAATCCGGTCTCTAGTCATATACTACATTTAATTCTCGGAATAAATCATGTTTCAACAAAAGCCAAAGGTTACCAGTTTAAAATTAATACACCTGAAGATCGAATTATGCAAGATCAACGTAAAAAATAATAAAAAAAAAAAAACAATCTATTTTTTTCCACACTTCCACACATTCTATCCCTTGTTAAATCTGATAATCTATTTAAATATAATTTAGAGAAAGATGAGGTGCAAGTCAAATATACGTAGATGGTATCAAGTAGTTTTCCTTTAATAAATTTGAAGAGAGCAAGAGAGGGGATGCGTGACTTTCTTTCATCTTGTTTAAGGCTCAGATTCCAAAAGAAAATTTAATTAAAACAACAACAACAACAACAACAACTTTTCTAATATGCCTTGAGAAATAAAAGCAAAAATATAAAACAACAAATCTTTATCAACTTGTCAGACGTACTGTACGTAAAAAAAAAAAAAAATTATAATAATAAAATAATTTAATTTTTTTTTTTTTTTTTATTTCTTAGGTATAAAGGCGTCTACACATGTAACTACAAACTTGACAAGCATGCACGTGTAATCTTTTTGTACAAGCAAACTGTAGGAGAATTTGGCGCAAGCATTTTAATTGTGAAAGCCGCTCGATTGAATTTTAAATTTAATTAGGGACGTATATAAGGGGGACCGAGGCCCCCCCCGAAATTTTCCAAATGCATATATACTGTACATATAGGGATATAGGGACAATAATGGGTCTCGGCTCCCCCCGAAATGTTTGCTCGGCCCTGCAGCGCGAAAATTTAGGTTCCGCAAAAGAGGGAATGTTCCGCGGGCGGCACACCGAAAAAAATGAATTTTGCGTCTCTAAAAAAGTAAGGTAAAATATTTTTACGGGCGGAAAAAATTTTGGTTCCGCGAAAAAAAAAAAATTTCGCAGAAAATTTTTTGACCCCCCCCCCACGAAAAAAATTTCTATATACGCCCCTGATTTTAATCATGCACACGCTCTCCGCCATTTTATAGACGTCTTGAGATTTTATATTTATTAAATATATATTAATTCTTTTAAAATTTCAATTTAAATATTAATATTTATTGTGTCTCTGTTTGAAAAAAATAAAATAAAAAAAGATTTTTAAAAAAATGCTTTTATTTAAATTGAACTAAAAAGAGAGAAATAAGAAAGAAATAATTTAATTGTTCTTGTAAAAATTTTTTAATATTTATGACTTTAAATAAAAGCGTGGGGCGCTTCGAAGTGATTCCGAGGCTCGCGCCCCACGCTTTTATTTAAAGTCATAAATATTAAAAAAATTTACAAGAACAATTAAATTATTTCTTTCTTATTTCTCTCTTTTTAGTTCAATTTAAATAAAAGCATTTTTTAAAAATCTTTTTTTTATTTTATTTTTATTTTAAGCTTTTTAGTAGGGTCCGACCGAAACAAGATTTTCAGCCGAAACCGAAACCGAAACCGAATATTCGGCCTCAACCTTAGTTTCGGCCGAAACCGTAACCGAAACCGAAACTTGTATTTCCTATAAAAATTTTTTTTTCATTTTACTTTTTTTTTTTTTTTTTTGAATTTTTTTTCCCTCCCGTGAAAATCATTTTACCTTTTTTTAGGGAGACTAAAATTTTTTCTCCCTCAAGAGCAAATTATTTGACCTTTTTTTTTTTTTTTTGCATGCGAGTCTCATCCCATTTTTTCAGACTCTGGTTTCGGCCGGCCGAAAGGTTCGGCCACTTTTTGGCCGAAACCGAAACTACGGCCGAAACCATGATTTTTGGCCGAAACTGGCCGAAACCGTAACCGAAACCGAATATTCGGTCGGTTCCTACTTTTTAGTCTTTTAGTCTTATCAAAAATCATCAATATGATAAAGTACCACATTAGTTTGGCCTGTATTGATTTGGTTCAATTGAAAAATTATTCATTATCATAAAAAAATGACTCGTAAATATCAAAATTCAAAACTATAGTTAATAGGGCCTTATTTGCGTGAGGCTTCAAATAAAGTACCACATTAGTTTGGTCTATTTTGATCAAAACCACCATATAGTGGCGTCATCAAAAATGACTCTTAAGTATTACATTTCACACCTCTAGCCCATCGGGAAGTCTTTTGAAATTACATTAATTCGCGAAGGGTTTCAAATAAAGTACCACATTAGTTTGGTCTATTTTGATCAAAACCACCATATAGTGGCGTCATCAAAAATGACTCTTAAGTATTACATTTCACACCTCTAGCCCATCGGGAAGTCTTTTGAAATTACATTAATTTGCGAAGGGTTTCAAATAAAGTACCACATTAGTTTGGTCTATTTTTATCAAAACCACCATATAGTGGCGTCATCAAAAATGACTCTTAAGTATTACATTTCACACCTCTAGCCCATCGGGAAGTCTTTTGAAATTACATTAATTCGCGAAGGGTTTCAAATAAAGTACCACATTAGTTTGGTCTATTTTTATCAAAACCACCATATAGTGGCGTCATCAAAAATGACTCTTAAGTATTACATTTCACACCTCCAGCCCATCGGGAAGTCTTTTGAAATTACATTAATTTGCGAAGGGTTTCAAATAAAGTACCACATTAGTTTGGTCTATTTTTATCAAAACCACCATATAGTAGCGTCATCAAAAATGACTCTTAAGTATTACATTTCACACCTCTAGCCCATCGGGAAGTCTTTTGAAATTACATTAATTCACGAAGGGTTTCAAATAAAGTACCACATTAGTTTGGTCCATTTTGGTAAAACCAAACTCACAATTTGCGTCATCAAAAATGACTCTTAAATATCAAATTTCACACCTCTAGCTCATCGGGAAGTGTCCTTAACAAAGCCATAAAGTTGGTGACCTTGAAAGAGTAAGTTAAATAAAAGCATTTAAAAAAGTGATAATTTCTTATTATCTTCGAAAAAATATCCTTTAGAGTTTGACATTTTTAGGTTAATTTTCGGTATAAGCTGTTTCTTGCTTGTGCCGTGTCGGAATTTGTGCATGCTGGTACAAAAAAAGATTACCCA
Organism: Euborellia annulipes; assembly: GCA_023213315.1. Classification (NCBI taxonomy): domain Eukaryota; kingdom Metazoa; phylum Arthropoda; class Insecta; order Dermaptera; family Anisolabididae; genus Euborellia; species Euborellia annulipes. The sequence goes on along the minus strand of JAKCPI010020014.1, from coordinate 12,036 downwards.
TGCATGCTTGTCAAGTTTGAAGTTGTGTATCCGCCTTAAGAAGATAAAATTTGGTTGAAATTAAATATTAATTTTGATATTAATCTTGAAAAAGGTGGCAAACGAAAAATTGGATGAAAAAGGAGGGTTGTTATCTCTGCCCCAATGGCTTTTAAGATTATCGATATTGACATTGTCACTTGCTCAAAAAGGACGAAGACGAAGTATATTCTTCTATATATATAATTACGGAGTGTCCGTGGGTCTGTCTGCCACAATCTGTTTCACCAACTGATGGAATTACGAAATGCAATTTTCCATACTTAATGAGGAAACAAGTAGAAACCCACTTGCCAAGGGGCTGCGCCCCCTGGACCTCTTTGCTCGCCTTTGGCGAGCAAATGCATCAAATTTATTCTTGTTCACTGTTTGGAAATTTTGCAATCGTTTGCCTTCGGCAATTGCAAAATTTTAAAGTTTTAAATTTATTGATATAAAAAATTAAATTTACAAAATTGCACATTGCCCTCGGGGCTTGGCGTAGTAGGTAGAGTGCCTACCTGCTATACCAAAAGTCGCGGGTTCGGACCCCAGGCAGTCCGATGATTTTATTTAAGCCATTTGGTATCCAAATGGCTTAAATAAGAATGCCTGGACCCCCCAATATTATTATATTAATCAATAACGGATATCGTAAAAGTCTTATATGGCCTGAGTTGTCGAAAAGACTGTGTGAATGTGTGTGTGAGTGTGAGTGTGAATGAGAAAAAAGTGTGAGTGTTTTTTATGTAAAAAAAAATTGGGTTCTAACTAGATTTATGAAAAATTAAAATAAATTTATTATAATAATAAAATTTCTCAAATGAAAAATAATAAAATTTGTTACATAATTAAACGCTTGTTTCCCTATGATCAGAACTAACGCCATCTCTTGCCGTTTAGAGTAACCGGCCACTGATCGAATAACGGTTTTTCGAGACGCGCACAATCACTCACCAGACATTTCGGTCCAGGATTCGTATCAAAACACGGAAATAAAACACTTGATCCGAGGATGGTCGTGACTCTGGACCATCCTTATGAGATTAAAACGTTTAAAAAAAAAAAAAAAAAAAAAAAAAAACTTTAATTTAAAAATATCTCCTTCCATTCAATTTGATTAATTGAATTTTTATCTTTTATATAAAATAACAATTCTCTTTCTTTTATCGATAGAGTTGTTAAGATCAACTTGAACTAAGTTCATTTCGATGTCAATATCCTTCCACTTTCTGAAATACGCTACATGAAAGATCGTAAGAGTCAGCAACCTCTCTAGGGAAAATGTCGTCATAAAAGTATGCATGTGTGTGTGTGTGGGCCAAATGTCGACCCCCGAAGAAGATACGACAACTACGACAGACGAAATGTGTTTCGAATAGACAAGAGAGAGAAAAGGCAGGGGGAGGGAGGTACTAACACACACAAGAGACGCACATGTTGAATAATTCACCTGGCGGGTTGCTTTTACGTTAGGGCAACCAGGCCAGCTAGTGTCTTCCTTCCTTCCCGCTCGGTCACCCTTTACCCTTGAAATTGTGAGGAAATGGACTCGGAGATTAGATCAATTATGTGGCTGGGGGGGGGGGGGTGCTTTCTATTTGTAAATTACTCCACTTATTTGTATATTTTATAATTGATGATGATGATGGGGTGATATTTAATCCTCGAAACGTTAAAGTCATTCGGACGAAAAAAAGGCTTTAAATCGAATCAAATAATTTTTGAAAAGCTTTAATGTAAATTATTTCTCTATAATATTTGGAACTCCTGGTATTAACTAAAAAATTACTCTCTGATCAACCTGTTGGCCCTTGTATATTAGGCTATATACTGTATTAATGGGAATTGTAAAAAAAAAATCTGGTATGACTGGTCGCATAGCACACAGCTTTCTCTTACCTTCATTCACACTAACATTCACACAGTCTTTTCGGCAACTTAGGCCATTTAAGACTTTGACGATAACCGTTATTTATGAATATATCTAATAGGGGTCCAGGCATTTCTATTTAAGCCATTTGGTATCCAAACGTTTGGTATAAAAGGTAGGCACTCTACCAACTAGACCAAGCCCGTAGGCAGAATTCAAGATATAAACATTATAAACATGGGAAAATAATTATATTTTGTTACCATGGCAACCCTATCTCCTATCCTTCCTATGAAGTACAAGGGTTAAATAGAAATGCCTGAAACCACAATATATATATTAATTACAACGGTTATCGTCTAAAGTCTTAAATGGCCTAAGTTGCCGAAAAGACAGTGTGAATGAGAAAAAAGTGTGAATGTTTTTTTCTAAAAAAAAAAAAAAAAGCACAAGGGTAAAGTGAGCTTCAAAGAATTTTGAGGGCAAAATGAAAATATACATTTGAAAGAGCATCGAAAAAATAATTGATTTTTGAATTTTAATCAAAATCGTTAGTGCGAATTTTGAGAAAATCGAAAAAAACTGAAAAAAGTAAAGTACTAGTACTCTTTGGGCTATTGCGATCATGTCAAAAATTCGATGTTGAGATTTTGCTGGATATACACGTTTTGAGGTCCCCTGAATCCAAAAAAGTGGTTTTCACGACATGGTCTGTCTGTGGATGTGTGCTCAATTTTAAGCATGAAGGAATTGAGCTAGGAGGTTGAAATTTTATATTTAAGTTAGGCAAACCCCTGGGACGTGACACGAAGCTTTTGAACAAAATCTACCAAAGAGTACTAGTAATTTACTTATGCACTTTTTCAGTTTTTTTTTTTCGATTTTCTCAAAATTTGTTCAAACGATTTTGTTTACAATTCAAAAATCAATTATTTTTTAGATGCTGTTTAAAATGTATATTCTCATTTTGCCATTGAATCTTCTTAAGAACACTTGTACTCCATAGAAATGATCAGAGAAATGGTTGCGATGGTTTTTCTTTGATGACGTTTTTGTTCATAATTTCGTTAATAATTAACAGATTTTCACGAATAAATGAGAAATGTAAACCTAAAAAACTATAAAATATCGTAAATATATGTTTCTTTTTTTGCATTCAGGGATAAGAAAAATTGTATTAGGGGCGTCCAACGTAAAAAAAGAAAAAACTGGAAAAATTCGGGATATTGTGGTGAGATCCAATATTCCAATCCAGTGCCGGATTGGAGATTTTTTTCACTGACCCTCATTGGAATGTATAGATAGCTATTTATAAAATAAATAAAATAAAATATTATTGTATTTTAACAAATGTATAAATTTCTCAATGATCCTTATAAAATTTAGAGCACATGATTATGAGGGTCCGCAACAAGCAGGGCAAACCACGCCGTTTTTTTTTTTTTTATAATGCACATTTTTTCTATCCTCTTTAAATTAATCTCGTTATAAACAAAAATGATGTTATTATTTTTTTTTTTTATTTCATAAATTTATAATTAGTTCTGTTAGTGAGTTCTCCTTCTCTCTCGTTTATTATCACTAGTGGAAACCACTGCCATTAGCACCCAGCACTTTGATTATCCTCTCTCTCTGTATATATATATATATATCTTTTTCCTCTTCAAAGGGGCATTTGCTGTCTGCCTTTTATTCAATACTCAATTATTCTCTTTATAACTTAAAACTCCATTCGTCTATAAACTTGCAATTCAACCCCCAAGTATTCCAATTCAACATTAAAATCATTTCACCCCGTTTTTTTTCAATTATTTATATAGAATAAACCTCTTCTTTTTTTTTTTTTTTTATTTTACTCAAATGAAAAGAAGAAGAAGAAGAGGAGCTTACATCTTTGAATAAACACTTTTATTCTGATTAAAACTTCATTCATTTTCTCTTCTCTTCTTTTTTTCTATTATACATCGTTGAGACGTTAATGACTGACTGGAGTCATTAATATATAAATTATTCAAACCTAAATGGAGGGGTTTTATAAAGAATTATTATTATTTTTTTTTTTTTTTTTTAAACAAAATATTTTGATAATAGATTTGAAAAGAAAAAAAATCACAATGGGCTTATGGAATAATGTTTAATTCTATATAGAATTCGGAAATTATTTTTGTTTTCTTGCTCTCTTATTTATAAGTAAGATTTAAAACACTCGAGTTGCCATAAAGGCTAAAGTTGTTGGAAGCCAAAAGGCGCGGGTTCGGATCCTAGGAGTTCAATGAATTTATTTAAATCATTTGGATACCATATGGTATAAATAAATGTACCTGGACCCCCTAATACAGTGGTTTCCAAACTTAATATTGCCAGGCCTCTCTTAAAAATATTTAATAGTATGACGCCTCCCCCTCTCAAGGGCGGATACAAGGGGGGGGGTAAAGGGGGTAATCACCCCCTCCGAGATTTGAAAAATACCTTTTTTTCGCAAAAAAATTTTTTTAAGGTAAAATTTTAAAAATGAATACTTAAAAATAAGTAACTAGCTGGCAGATGGCTACGGCCAGAGGTCGGTTGGTTTTGAGGTGTGTGTCTGCGTGCAAGGCAACACCCCGGGTAAATAAAGGGGGATCCCGATAGAAATTTCAAAAATACATTGAGAATCCGCCGCAACCCGACCAAGCGGTTAGTTATATATATACGTCAAATAAAGCATAAAACGAGACAGGTTCACGAAACTAAAGCGTCATAAATTTTAATTAAATTAATTAATTTAAATACATTGTAACTAGTGACCGTTGACCCTGAAGTTTAAGCTTCATTATAGATCCGTTCATGAATATGAATAGACAACTATTATCCTATTTTCACCCCTGCCCCTCCCCCCCTCACAAAGCTAAAATATTAAATAGAGGTTGACGACGTTGAAGAGGAACATTCACAGTGAATTTGAAGATATTGTAGGCATATATAAAAGTAAAAAAATCTGGTGTGACAAGCACAGAACACAACTTTCGATTACCGAAGGTGCTTGTCACACCAGATTTTTTACTTTTATATATGCCTACAATATCTTCATATTCAGTGTGAAGGTTCCTCTTCAACGCCGCGGCGTTGAAGAGGACGGCGCGCCGTCATCCTCTATTTCATGGACAAAATGAGAATATTTAATTTAAAGAGCATCTAAAAAAAATTGATTTTTTTTAAGACAAAATCGTTGGGGCAAACTTTGACTAAATCGAAAAAAAAAATCAGTAAAGTGCTAGTACTCTTTGACCGATTTTGTTCAAAAGCTTCGGGTTAGGTCCCAGGGGTATCTAACAAAAATATAATATTTAAATCTCCTAGCTCTTTTCGTTCTTGAGATATTTTGTTCACAGACACACACAGAGACAGGCAGGCTTCTAAGGTAGGTTTTCAGTTTTTTAAATAATTCACAAAATAGGGCTCGCTGGTGTAACGGGCTAGGGTGTCGGCTTCTACAACTAAGTTCCCTGTTCAAATCCTGGGCGTGTGGTATTTTTCCATTAAATAAATATATTTATTTAATGTAAACAAATCCTCAAGCAGGCACTGGATTGGAATATTGGATGTCACCACAATAGCCACCAGCCAACTCTACGAGGAGAGGGAGTTGGTGTAACATCCCGCACTTGTGGTCCCGTCTGTACTGGTCTTTTACTCACCCCCACCCCCTCAAATAATACGAGACCTCAAAAACAGCGATTTTTTTTTTTTTGTTATTTACCAAAAAATAAAATAAATAAATGATAAAATAAAGCTTCTTGAATTTGATGTTTTCTATAAAAAAAAAAAAAGAACACCATCCCCACCATTTCTACATCTGACCAGTCAAAAACAATGAATGGCGAAAAAAAAATATAATAAGTTTATTCTTGTTCCCCCGCACCGAATGAATGAATGAATAAAATAAAAAAAAAAAAAGAGTTTTGTATAAATAAAACTTTGCGAAGAGAAAGAAAGAACTTAAATACGTCTAAAAAAAAAAAAAAAGAGTGAGGAATTCCTAATGATTTTTCATTTTCAAGAGAGAAGGAAAGCTGATTAGTAACCATTGTTTCAAAATTCATTGCAGGTTCTCCTTCTCTCTCTCTCTCTCTCGCTTGTGTCGATGTTTTAAGCTCGAATGAATTTTCTTATGGTTCAGAGCAACTTTTTTTTTTCCTCCACCAAGTGAAGAAGAAGAGGGAGGAGGAGGGGGAGGTTTTTTTAACCACGCACCCCCCCCCCCTTCCCCTTTCTCGTACAATACGAATAGATTGAGGAGGCTTTAAAAGAATGCGCGAATCTTCTTCCTTCCCACTCATTTTCATAAGATGGGAAGCATCATAAATATTCAAACATACAGAGCCCCCCCCCCCCCCTTAGAGGAAAGAAAAACACGATTGGTTCAAAACTTACTTTTCTAATCACTAATGGATTATTCTTATTTTATAATAAGAAGGATTTAGAGAGTAGTGATTCAGATTTTTTTTTTTAGGGTGACAAGAAATTTGCATAGAATATTAAAGCTTCTTACCTAAATTGAAAAATCCTAGAGATGAAAAAAAGAGTTGCCAAAAAGATTATTAGTACAAAAGTTGTTAATTTCTATAAATTCTAAAAAAAAAAACACCTGCGATTGTTGTGATACGATACAATAAAATTTTTGAATTTATAATTGTTCTAATTATACCTGTTGGTTATTGTTGAAATATGATTTAATTAGGACATTAAAGCAAGATCGATGCAGTCAAGCAATGCCAAGCAGAGCAGGTCCTCGGATAGGTGTGTACATCAATGTACAGTGAACGCCACAATTAAGTCCCCACCTGATAGCTTTAGCCTTAATATATTTATAGTATATTGTCTATAGTGAATAATTTTAATGACCGAAAAGGTAAAACTTAAAATCTGGTACAGATGATTTTATTTTACCTTTTAAAATTTAAAATTATTTCACCATTTACCATATTCCATACCATATACTTAAGCTCTACTATCAGTTGGGGATTAATTGTGCACTCACTGAATCAATGATCCCCAAAACACTAAGAGATCATTCATGTAGAGTGACCCACTAATGATTGACGATTGTAACAGAGGAAACTCGCCTCATTTTCAATTGTTTCTAATTCATTTAAATTCCCTAACATCCCAGGTACTAGCCCAATATATAACAATAATATGCAAAGGAACAATATAAAAACTTTAGACGTAAAAAGGTATTTATTAAATTTGATCTTAATAAATAAATAATGAAATTTCTTTAAAAATGGATTTTTATTTGAAATTCCTATCGGGATCTCCGTTTATATACACTAAGGCTTCCGTGCACGAAGACACACAACTCAAACCAAACCAGCCTCTGGCCGTAGCCATCCCGGCACTCCGTGAAGTTACATTATTTCCCATCTCTAACTCCTCCTCCTTCTGTTCGTTTCTAGCTAGTGAACTAATCCTTATTTCTTGGTTCCACCATGTTCCTTTTATACAACCTCTTCTATACTAGGGAGGATGTCCTAGTTTGAGGAGGGACTCCCACAACACCGACTCCTTTCACTGAGAGGGAACCTTCTTTACGTCCCTTCCTTACAGGACGGGATGTCACAGCAACTCCCACTCCTCGTAGAGTTGCCTGGGGGCTATTGTGGTGAGATCCAATATTCCAATCCAGGGCTTGCTTGAGGATTTGTTTACATTAGATAAATATCTTTAATTAATGAAAAATCCCGCAATTCCAGGATTTGAACATCGATCTTCTTTCCAAAAGCCGACACCCTAGCCCCCGCTACACAAGCGGGAAAAAATAGATATCTTTAAGGAAAGTAATCTAAACCTGATAGGTGATACAATCCTAAAGAATAAAAATCAAACTGGAGTTGGAAATTTTTTTTTTTTTTTTATTTACCTTTAACCATGTTTATCCAGGAAGTTTTGTATTAATGTTATTTGTATGTACTTTTTTGAGTTGAAGACGGCCGCCGAAAATAAAATTAAAAAAATAAAAAAAAAAATCCATGTGAAGTTTGAGTTGTATTAAATAAATATCTATCAAATTTGTAAGGTCTCGCAAACAGTGAGCACCACAAGTGCCTGATGTGCTCGAGAGTGGAGCCTTGAGCTTAGTCAACCAAACTAATATTTTTTAAAATAAGAAATGAAAAAGAGCAAGTACAGGTGGAGCAAATAAAAAGAGCCTTTGGATGCCAAATGCGAAAAGAAGACTTTCGGACAAAATCTTTTCGTCCATCCTCAGTCCTCGCTACAAAAATATACAAATTTAAATAAAATAACACTGATGCGAAATTCAATAACAATAAGATCTTACTTGGCTTATAAACTAATTAGGCACAAAGTTGTCATTGTTGTCGTGTTTTAAAATAAATAAATCAACTCTTTTTTAATGTAAACAAAGGGGAAAAGTTATTTTTAAGACAACTCGATCCGACGATTAAGCATTTTGGTAGTCCTAAGTTCCACTCTCGGGCACTTGTGGCGCTGATTGTACAATAGATAATAACCTTTAAATTAATTTAAAAAAAATCTGGTGTGACTGTCGCACAGCACACAACTTTCTCTTACCTTCGGTAATCGAAAGTTGTGTTCTTGTGCTTGTCACACCAGATTTTTCGTGTCGACATATATTTAGTTTCCGCCGATATATTAAAATTCAAGATGTAAAATTTATAAGTATGGGAAAATATTTATATTTTGTTACCATGGCAACCATTTCTCCTATCTTTTCTATGAAGCACAAGAGTAAAGTGTGCTTCAAACAATTTTGAGGGCAAAACGAGAATATACATTTGAAAGAGCATCTAAAAAATAATTGATTTTTGAATTTTAATCAAAATCGTTAGAGCGAATTTTGAGAAAATTGAAAAAAAACTGAAAAAGTACATCAGTAAAGTACTAGTACCCTTTGGCCGATTTTGATTAAAAGCTTATTTTTCCGGTCCCGGGGCTGCCTAACTTAAATATAAAATTTCAACTTCCTAGCTCAATTCCTTCATGCTTAAAATTGAACACACACACACACACAGACACACAGACACACAGACAGACAGACCATGTCGCGAAAATCACTTTTTTGGATTCAGGGGACCTCAAAACGTAAAGATCCATCAAAAATCTCGACATCGAATTTTTGACATGAAACCAATACTTTCTCTCTATATATATATTACATATATACATAGGTAAGAGAAAGTAAAAAAGAGACGTAAAAGCTGACCACTTTCAAAAGAATAAATAAGAATATATATAAAAAAAAAAACAACAGTGTCGGTGGTGTAACCCTAAACATCCCCGTTGTTTGTAACATATCATATATCAAGTTTAATTTAAAAAAAAAACTCCTCTTTAATCAAGTGACTCTGTGTTTGTGTTAAAATTAATTAACAATTTTAATTTTCAAAATGATCGATTATCCTATCCTTTCCTAGCATACACCACTTAGAAACAGAGAGAGGGATAAAATGATAATTATAATTAAATACGAAAGATCCTTTTCATAAAATTGAATAATAAAAAAAAAAAAAGTCATCAAATCAAATAATTTGTTTTCATTTTGAAAATGAAAAGATAAATCATGAAATTTTCTGTTGTTATTAAAGCCTTTCTAAGATATTATATTTTTCATCTATTTTATTAAATGAAAATAAACACTCGAGAGAGAGAGTTTAATTCAATAAAAGTGTTGGGGGCTCTGGCTAATAATTAGATATACTTTTATGACTAAAGAGAGTAGAGATGGCGTTTTTTATTTTTTTTTATTTATCAGAGCGAAAAATGAGTCATTACTAATTAAGATATTATTTTAGCTTTTTCTTGATGAGATTGGGCAGTTTGCACTTTTTCGAGAGAAAAAAATTTTAATGTTTTTAGACCTCACTGAGTCGAAAAAAATTAGCTATATTTGTGTGTATATTAAAACACGATTGCTTAAAACGCATTTAGCCAGATTTGGCATAGGTATATTGCAATAATTCTTATTATACTAATAAGTATATTGAAACATACAGTATATATGTATAGGATGTCGGCTTTTACAAAGAAAAATCCGTGTTCAAATCCTGGGCCTGCGGGATTTTTTTCATTAAATAAAAATATTGATTAAATGTAAACAAATCCTCAAGCAGTAGCCATGGATTTGAATATCGGATCTCACCACAATAGCCCCCAGGCAACTCTACGAGGAGAGGGAGTTGCTGTGACATCCCGTCCTGTGGAAAAGGGGTAAAGAAGATTCCCTCTCAGTGATGCATTTTCCGAAAGGAGTCGGAGTCTAAGACATCCTCCATAAGCGTAAAAAGGTTGGATAAAAGGAACCAGGTGGACCCAGAAATAAGGATAAGTTTACTAGCTAGAAACAATTGCCGGAGGAGTTAGAGATAGGAAATAATTTAACTTCACGGGTTGCCGATAGATGGTCAGACGTCCGGTTGAGTTTGAGGTGTGTGTCTTCGTGCACGAACGCACTTCTAATATAAATAAAAGGGGATCCTCATTTCAAATAATAATTTTTTCTATGTATAAATAATGAGAGAAAGTATTGCATTCATGTTAAAAATGTCGAAAATTTGATGGAAATACATGTTTTAAGGTCCCTAGAGTCTAAAAAAGTGTTTTCCGCAACATGGTCTGTTTGTCTTTGTGTCTAACTAAAAAATATCTCAAGAACGAAGATTTAAGTCGATTGAAATTTGATATACTGTATTTAAATTAGGTACCCCCTGGCACTGACAAGAAGCTTTTAGACAAAATCTGTCAAAAAGTACTAGTACTGATGCACTTTTTCAGTTTTTTTTTTTTTTTTAACTTCATCAAAAATTTTTGATTCAAATTCATAAATCAACTACCTATTTCCCAAATGCTCTCTCTTTAAAATGTATATTCGTATTTTGCTCTCAAACTTGTATGAAGCACACTTTACTCTTGTATTTCATAAGAAAAATAGGAGAAAGGGTTGCAAGCAGCGGCGTAACTAGCCTTTGAGGGCGGGAGGGGGGGGGGCAAAGCTCAACCGGGGCGCCGTTTTTCGTTCGAGCTTTTTTTTTTTGTAATTTTTCTCGGGACTTGTGATATAAAATGAATTTATTATAAAATTTCAAGAATTTTGGGAAAAAGTTAGAGATTTCTGGAAAACAAGCAGGAAAGCCGGATGCGCTAGGGCGCCTGTCGGTATCGAGGGGCGCCAAAGGCTTGCTCCGCCTGGGGCGGGAGGGGGACGCCCCCTTCGCTCCTACCCGGATAGGCTACTGGTTGCAAGCATTCGTAATTCAATGCCATCTCAAGTGGTCAAATCAAGTTTAGAACTAAGGTGCTATGGGAAACTAAATATATCTCGACACAAAACAGCACAGTACACAACTTTCGATTACCGACGGTAAAGAAAAGTTGCGTGCGACCAGTCACTCCAGATATTTTAAATTCATAGGTGATATTTATACCATATTAAAAAGGTACCATTTTTTTTTACTCCCTTAGTCGAAGAAGAAAAAGAAAAAAGAAATAACATTCATTGATCGTGCGAAACTTGGACTCAGCTTGTTCCAAGCAAAATCGAAACAGAAACCTTCCTTGTCTTGTTAAACAAAAAAAAGGGATGGCGAGGGGGGAGGGGAGGAGGAAAAAAAGAGCGTGCAGAGAGTCAAACAAGTGGACATTTCTCCTTTCTATAAAGATGATATTCTTCTCTAAAATGAATACAAACAAGTCTCTTCTTATTATTGACTAGTATATAATATTATATTATTTGAAATAAATGCACTGAATACACGAATGGAATATATGAATATCTTTTTTTTTTTATTTCAATAACCTTCTCGTTTTGGACGTTATTTACCGAATTCAATAATCTTTTTTTATTTTATTACCCTTCGGGATTTATCATTTTCGAAATTTTGATAAAATTTAATTTCAAAATCTGGTGTGACTGGTCGCTCAGCACACTTATATTCGGTAATTGAAAGTTGTGTTCTGTCATACCAGATTGTTGTGTTGAGATATAATTAGTTTCCACCGAGATATTAGAATTCAAGATATAAAATTTATAAGAATGAAAAAATATTTATAGATATGAGTAGGATGGCAGCCAGGAAAGAAATCAGACAAAATTTAATCAATCTTTATCATATATTTCGATTGCC